>JAOTOM010004942.1:570000-614425 GCA_034440615.1 Ashinkailepas kermadecensis
ACAAATAACAAGCCAACATAATTGTATTCAGTGCAGATGCCAATCCCAGTGCAGGACCTGTCGGTTCCATATTCTTTTTTACAATTACAACCCATTTATGTGTTGTACTCCTGGTACTAGGATTGACTCGTGCATGATACTGATTGTGGATACCAAGCTTAACATTAATAATTGTTTGTAGTTATTGTAATTGGTTTTTGGTAAATAACTTCAGTACTGGTAGGTACCCTTCATTCTTTACTCACTGGCAGATTAGAAGTTGACAATTGTATTGCTAAGCATGAATAATTATGCTGTGTTTTTACTCCCTACTTTGTGTCATGACATAATATTCACACAGATACATGCTTCATATTATTTGTTCATAACATGCATTTGAGTCACAAGACCCAAATGACTCATTGTGATTCAAATGATTGACTCATGATTCAACTCACGACTCAAAATTTGTTTTGTGGAAAAGAATCGATTCAACTCTCGACTCATCCAAAAACGATTGATTCATGAGTCGATTCTTGATTCAACTCGAGTCGAGCACAAGTCTGGTGGTGATACGAGAAGTGCACATGGGTGTTGTTCACAACCAACATTTGTCAAATTCATAGCGCCGTACACACCACCTAGGATGGCCGTGTCTGAGCTCCAACGTCTGTCCGCCAGGCAGCAAGTGGGTCGACTCGACGCTGCGCAAGATGGCCGCCGCCGGCGTTCCGTTCTGCGTGCTGCTGGACGAGTCCACTCTGCAGACGGGGGTGTGTCGGCTGTGGTCGCGCGACACCACGCTCTGCCAGCAGCTGCACGTGTCGCAGGTCGTCGACGCCAACGCCCGGTGACCTGGCAGCCACAGTCGCGGGTTGTTCACATTCAGGTGTGGCAGGGTTTAGGCGAGGTCAGCAGGCGACATGTCTGGCTGTCATGTGAAGGAGTTCACGGATCGTGATGCGATTACACGTGTTTTAAGTGACGTGTGTTCAGTGTCTCGCTTCGTCCGAGATCACAGAAAGTGCCGTGCCATGTGGATGTTCCTGAGGATGCTACGCAATGCTATGCTACACCCGCTGTGCTATAGCTGTGTAGATGTCTCAGGTACGCAATGCAACAATACAAGTATTATTTAGTATGGTTGTTGACTGTCCTCTTTGATAAATTTAAATAGTACAAACAATCGTATTTTAAGTTTTCAAATCAATAATGACACTGTTCATTTAGTGCTGATCGCAATGTGGAGTTTTAAAAGCTATGTAACTGTCATAGCATACTGTTTTAGCCTTTGATAGACGGAACTCTAAGTAACGTATATAAATGCCATAAGACAAAGATGAAGTTAGACACAATTTTCGAATTTCCCTTCGCACAATTGAATGGATCCACACAACACAACTGAGTATATTCTAAGTATTTTTTCCGATTAACCACTTCCTGGTTGTTCGCCCCCGACAGGCTCCAGGAAAATAATATTGATTGATTATTGATCAACATATTCATGAAAAAAAACACTTCAGTAAGCCTATAAAAATTAAGAAGATACTAATCCTAGGTGCACACACGCAGGTACATACCATGCGAAAAATATAATTGTCCACATCCATCTGAATCTTATCATGCTAGCTACTTGTCCCCCATCTCTGTGTCTCTCCGTCCACCTTCACGCTCAGTCATTTCAACAAACTGGGTACTGACCCTAGTTTCCGCCTAACGCGAGACTGGTTCGGGGTCGCTCTGCAGCCCTCAAACCTACCTAGCTCCGCCTATGCGCCGACATGAAGTCCCCACAATACGGAGTTTTTACGTCAAACATGAAGCTGGACTTTGAGGATAAAATTGCAGCCAAATCGGTTGTGCGATCCTCGTTTAACAATGTCAGCACATACTTTTAGCGAACTTCGGGAAAAAAAATGTTAGTGTATTACATTTTATAATATTCCTCCCGAGATTTTGGAGAGATTAAGATCATCCCTGCCGAAATTTTGGGAAAAGCTTTATGGGGCATTTTGCGTCAACTGGCTTTAAGAAAAGTGTCATCCCGGGGCGCCCAGCCCAGCCTCGCAACCCCGCCACCGTGCCGAGACGTGACTCAGTGGGCCGCCACCGGTGACTCAGTCGGTAGTCGGACTCTTGGTCCGGATCGCGCGTTCGAATCCCGTAGCCGGCGGATTACCGAGTCCACCCGTACCGCAAGGGCGCCGGCTTTTCGCCGGTGACGTGCCAGGCGAGCACGCGTACCCCAGCCCCACAAGGTCACCAGCTTCATCCAACACTGCAACACCAGACAGTTTCTTGTCACTTGCAGGTAGATCAGCTTCCCCTGGTTCACCCATCCGCTCACTTTTATGGTACCCCGGGTACCATGGGTATGGAGTACCTGGGTACGGAGTCCTGGGGCCCAGTGAACTTGGCCCTGTCGCACGGTGCTAGTTGCGACGGTGGAGCAACACGCCTCTTTCTTCTTTGGTCCCGGAGGGGGGGCGGGGCGTACGGCCTCTGGTCGGAGCTTGAGTTTCCTCGGGCCGGCTGGGATCAAGGGTGGACGGCGCTGCTAGTGCGGTCGGGGTGGTGAGTCTCTCCCGGCCATGCCTGCCACGTATGGATGGCGTCCTGCCGTCCGCGAGACTCAGGCGTTCCCGCCCCCTGGGCCCCAGTGGTAGGGTAGATGCTCGTCTCATCGAAGGTTGTGGGTTGACTCCCTGTGCATCTTCCCACATGCTGGATTGGCGACGCTATATGACTCAACGGTCGACGTCGTAAACCCAAAACCAACCAACCAGCCCCTATGAGTGGCGCCCGAGGCCCAAAAAAACCCCCCCTTAGCATCCGTGAAAAGGTAAATTTAGCCGTGCCGCTCTAATACACCGGAAAATTAGGGTTGGTTAAGTGCCGCTTACCGTTCTTTCGTCAACTCCAGCTGACAGTACGCAGGTTGCTGATTGGCTCAGTGATTTGAACCCAGCCAATGGGATGCAACTCCATTGAAACCCTCTCAAGCACCATCTGTTGACACTACAACTCGAACCCATTGATGAAACCCTCGTAAGTGGTACTCAAGCACCATCTGTTAGCACTAAAACTCGACAAACCCCATTGATTTACCCTCTTACGTGGCACTCGAGCACCACCTGTTGACACCAAATCTCCACGCATGGCATTGTAGCTCGACAGAGGGCGGCACCAGCACGACAGGGCGGCGCCGCCCCTACCGCACCTCTGACCAGTTAGTGCAGCCCTCGTTGAGGAAGTCCAGGTCCTTGACGAGCAGCGAGAAGAGCGGAGTGACGATCCGCTGCCGGCCGTCGGCGCAGCCCGTGTTGGTCACCTTGCAATGACAGCCCAAATTTCCGCCTGTCAACACAGACCGTCCGCCCGTAGGTTAGACTCCCTGCACAGGTGCAACAGTCACGAGCGTCGAGTGTGAAAACAGCGACGTCGGTGCAGATACCGGGCGTCGGAGCAGCATCACAGCTCCAGTGGCGCAGTGTCGTCAAGGTGACCGTCAGTATCCACGAACGGTTTCACAGCGTAGCATGTTACGTTTATGCAAGGGTGGCGCGAACGTTGTATTGCCATGTAGCAATTGAAGTCTATAGTTTGTACATACCGCTCGTCGCTGGAGTTCAGTTAACAGCCCACCGAATACGTGTACCATCCTGCACAGCACGCATAGTTGCTTCTTTGGGCCTTAACACGATTGAAACTGGCGTTCTCATCTATCTGGCGACCATTGGCAATATCGAACGCAACCAATGTCTTATGATAAGAAAGAATGGCGGGTCTAAGCAAGCGACTCCGAATTGAACTTAAAACACCCCGCAATGAGATCCCGCATGAGATGCACCTTGCAATGAGATCCCGTCGGCTGGGCTGTTTGGACACACTCAATGCAATGCACCAAGAACGACCAGATGGCTATACAAACCGACAAGATAAGACTGTGTGACGTGAGGCTTAATAGTCACCTGACCCGTCATCGGACCCGTCAGAGGAGCAATGTCGGGGTCGCGAGTTCGCATCCGCACGTCTCCGAAATTATTATCGGTCGGACGCCACTAATAATGTGCTTGGCAATATGCAATAATGTTCATCCATCGTGAGCACACTGGATCCCGTTGAAATAAAGCACACAGTGCGCTCACCATACCTTAATATAAACTACACGTCTGGTACGAGGTCAGTGACGTGTCTCGCCGACACTGGGGGTGACCGGCAGCGTTCTCCGTCCACCCGGGACCACTGGAACTGAGCAGACAGGGTCACGATCCACCCGGGACCACTGCAACAGACCAAACAGGGTCACGAGGCGGTCAAGGGTCACGATCCACCACTGGCACAGACCAGACAGGGTCACGAGGCAGTCAAGGGTCACGATCCACCCGGGACCACTGCAACAGACCAGACAGGGTCACGAGGCGGTCAAGCTTCAGGTGTCAACAGGGTCACTTGAGCAAAACAGAGGGCCACAAGCGAGTCAGGATCCATTCAACCGAAAGGGCCACCGAAACAAAGCTGCGGACGACAAGGAGTCAGACCCCACGAGCCAACAGGGCCGCTGGGGCCAAGGCTCAGCATGGGGTCAAACAACAGCGAATGCCGGCTATGTGGGATCCCGAATCCCGAGGTCAGTCTATCTGCGCATATGTTCGTATATTGCCGCAGTTTCTGAGCGGGATACGGTGCCCAGTGCGGTGCCATAGGCTCCATCATGGCCTGCTTCAGGATAGCGTTTATCCACGCAGACTGTGCTGCATCCGAATGAACTGGTTATGGGCCGGTAAATCTAGATTGAAATGCCGCCTGGATATAGGCTGACCCTGCAGCACGAGAGTAATGCGGTGCAGTCTATTCAGTTGCGATCCACGAGAGTAATGCGGTGCATCCACCTGACATCTCGTCGAAAGGGAGCCTAAAACGTGTTTCATGTGACCTGGTGATGTGCTGTGACAATTAGGGTCTGACATAACAAAGCATAAGCATTATGAAACAAAGACACTGAGATGACACTGAGCATTGTCTAGCATCTTAACTGAGGTTCCAATACGTGGCCATGAAACGTTCACGGCTCAACGCTCGATAAACAAAGTGGACACGCCCCTCAACCCCAATAACCAGACAATCATTCACGGCTCGTCTGGTGGTGCGCTGTTCAAAGCATCGGTCTGATAACTCGCCGGCCTCACGGACTTACAGTTTTCCCGCGACAATGGAGGGAGGAAGGACGATGGAAAACGGACGCGCACTGTAAACACCGACCTATCGGTGTGGAATAATGTGTGAACGTGAATTTCCAGAAAATGGACAGAGTCCGTCAATGTATTGCGCACGTGGGATTATTATTCATGCTGGCTCATATTCCCGAGTTTCAGCACCAGCTTGGTAGTTCCAGACATCTCCGCAAGAGGCGCGTCAGTCGGTAGTTCCGCTTCTGTTCCATGTCGCGCAGTTTGGCGTCACTTTCCCAGGGACCAGACCATGTGGACCACACCATTCAGACCAGACCAGTCGGACGAGAGCATTCAGCACGATCGGAAACTAGCCCAGTCCGATAACTGGGGATGGAAACTCCAAGCAAGCAAACTTCCTAAATTTCTTTCCAATCAAACGGACATAGATTCAGCATTCGGCCGTGCGCGTTATCTGTGTTGAGTGATTCCGGTACCCAGCAAGCACTGCCAGGCCGATTTAATTTATCGATTTAATTTTATCGATCGAAGTTCTAATTAATCATTTTAATTATCGATTCAGTTCGATTTTGGGCATTTAGCTGACGTGACAAACGCATACACTACCCACAACCTCCACTTCGGAGTTGCCGGCTTGACCTTCTGGCTCAGGAACCGCAACGGCTTTCCCAGCCAGCTCCAGTCACACGACAGGCGAAAGACCGGCACACCAATCAAAACCACACTCCAACAACGTGGAACAACACGGTCTACAACACACAGACACCGCCTCACCTCGACGAACTCAAAGAGCGGAAGCAGTATGTTTGGGGTTGGAGAGGGGGAGGGATGATTTCCACAGGCTCAATTTCCACCTCACGAGCGACGCTGGCCACCGCTCGCTGCCTAATTTACGAGACCAACTAATCATAACAGACAACCGGCCTCACTGGCCAACGGGGCCCGGACGCAGCCGGCAGCGTCGCGCCGGTGACTCCTCCCCGTGACCTCAGTCTGACCTGGGTAGTCGCACCAGAGAAAATCAATTCCCGCCAGTGGCTCAGGTGATGATGTTGGAGCGAGGTGTTGTCAGTGAACACGAATACACTGTGATGCGGGACTCATTGAAGACATTTTCGCGAATGGGGTTGGGGAGGGGAGACGGCGATGACAAATATAGAAACGAAAAATTCGGTCAGGGCCGGTGAACTTGACCATACAAATGAAGAAACTTGTGCATCACTGGGAAGCAGGAGTTGGATGGGCCCAGTGAGCCTAGCCTCCTTACAGTGGCATGTTGAATAGGCCCAGGTCCAACTCCGGAAGCTACATGAGAGAATTAATGGGACCAGAATAACCTATTTGACGTCACACAAGAGATGTGACGTCAAATGTACTATTAGTTCAGTGGATGGAGGAAGACAATAACTAAGAATGTGATGGGTCGGTTGTCCCTTTCCAAAGTACCTATTATACTCTGAATGTTTTAGCAATATTTTCCATCCTTTCAAGAACATTTCGAAACGTGCGAGGGACACTCATTTTTAGATTCTTTGGATCAAAAAAACGAGTGTCTCTCGGATTTGTACACAGCTTGTATCGTGTTTGTACACAGCTTGTATGGAGCATCTTACGTCAACTGGCTTTAAGAAAAGTGTCATTCCCGGGTGCGTCCATGCCGCAGCCCAATCACTGTGTGCGCAACCCAGCCACCGTGCCGAGACTCGGTGGCTCAGTCGGTAGGGAGTCGGACTTTTGGTCGTAAGATCGCGGGTTCGAATCCCGTAGCCGGCGGATTACTGGCGCCCACCCATACCGCAAGGGCGCCGGCTTACGTACTGTGAGTTACCTCGGACGGTGCCGCGAGGGCTCACCCTCTTGTCACCGAGCGTTCGAGGCGGTCAGTCGTCACTAGGCGGGCGGCTGTCCGCCCTGGCTAGCCGCCCTGGCCCCACACTGAGGTACGTCGGACAACTCTGTCTGAGAGTCGGAGATCGTATGTGAAGTAGTTGCACCTGTCCGGCAAAATGAAGCTACATTGTTAACGCATATGTCACGCTGCGCCATTAACGTCTCAAGCATTGTGGCCATTGACTGTTGACTAATTGCACAATATAGAAGTGCTGGCTTTGGAGGTGCGTGTCAAGATGTGCAGATCAGAGCTCTGAGATGTGAGATCAGAGCCATTGCATGATTACTCCCGGGGTCTTAAATATCGTCAACGTCGAGGTCAAACCCTAGAACTATCCACGTGTCAGAAGAAGTTTGCCCCATCAGAGAGGGGGAAATAAACCTTCGTTACAAGCAACACACAGCTCCAGTGGCGTCAAGGTAGCCGTCAGTGTCCACGAACGGCTTCACAGCGTAGCATCACATTTACAGCGGGACATTCATGTGGCGTTCATGCAAGGGTGGCCGAACGTTGTATTGCCATGTAGCAATTGGAGTCTGTAGTCTGTGAGTGCCTTTCACGTTGCTGGGGTTAAATTAACAGCCCACCGAGTACATGTACCATCACACATAGCACGCATAATCGCTACTTTGGGCCTATTTCCTGTAGGGGTACATGGTGACGCCCCCCCCTTGTGGTTCTTCGCTTGCGGACGGTGAATCCTGGCAGCCATATTCGGAAACGGTCAGCGAGACCCTAGGGGGGAGGGGGGGTGTCCTGCACGAATTGTGTTCAGCTGAGCAGAATACGTAGTGAAGAAGCAACACAGACGGTGTTTTCGTTGAGGGGAAGTAATGCAAAAAACATGCCAGCTTCAGAATGATCCGGCTCGGAGACCGAACCTTAAAATAACTGCTGTTTGCTGCTACTGGAGGATGAGACAAACGGGCGGTAAGAGGGATAATTAAGTCATCTGTCACTTACCTGGTCGCCCTCGTGGCCTGGAGTCATGCACGACACCCAACATGTACGTTTTCACACAGAAGCAAGTTGTAGTCATTCATCCAGCGTGTATCGGTTTCCGTATTGACGTACAACCCCTTTCCAAGAATTCGCGAAGCATAACTTTCCCATCGGATGAAGATAGACGATTGCACGATTGAAACTGACGTTCCCATCTATCTGGCGACCATTGGCTGTACCAAACGCAATCAATTTCTTATAAGAAAGAATGGCGGGTTCAGCGAATGGAATTTAAAACACACCCCGTCGGCTGGGCTGTTTGGACACACTCAATGTAATACACCAAGAACGACCAGATGGTTATACAAACCGACAAGATAAGACTGTGTGACGTGTTGCTCAATAGTCACCTGACCCGTCATCGGACGGGAGCAATGTCGGGGTCGCGAGTTCGCAGCCGTACGTCTCCGAAATTATTATCGGTCGGACGCCACTAATAATGTGCTTCGCAATATGCAATAATGTTTATCCATTGTGAGCACACTGAATCCCGTTGAAATAAAACACACAGTGCGCTCACCATACCTTAATACAAACTGTGTATTTAGTGGCTTGTCAGTCACTGACACTGGGGGTGACCACAACTGACTTACAGCGTTCTCCGGTAGCAGAGGAAGTGTGACGATGGCTCCAGTACGGACAACTGGAACTGTCCACCCGGGACCACTGCAACAGACCAGACAGGGTCACGAGGCGGTCAAGGGTCACGATCCACCCGGGACCACTGGAACAGAACAGACAGGGTCACGATCCACCCGGGACCACTGCAACAGACCAGACAGGGTCACGAGGCGGTCAAGGGTCACGATCCACCCGGGACCACTGGAACAGAACAGACAGGGTCACGATCCACCCGGGACCACTGCAACAGACCAGACAGGGTCACGAGGCGGTCAAGGGTCACGATCCACCCGGGACCACTGGAACAGAACAGACAGGGTCACGAGGCGGTCAAGGGTCACGATCCACCCGAGATCACTGCAACAGACCAGACAGGGTCACGAGGCAGTCAAACTTCAGGTGTCAACAGGGTCACTTGAGCAAAACAGAGGGCCACAAGGGAGTCAGGATCCATTCAACCGAAAGGGCCACCGAAACAAAGCTGCGGACGGCAAGGAGTCAGACCCCACGAGCCAACAGGGCCGCTGGGACCAAGGCTCAGCGTGCGGTCAAACAACAGCGAATCCCGGCTATGTGGGATTCCGAATCCCGAGGTCAGTTTATCTGCGCATATGTTCGTATATTGCCGCAGTTTCTGAGCGGGATACGGTGCCATAGGCTCCATCATTGCCTGCTTCAGGATAGCGCTTATCCACGCAGACTGTGCTGCATCCGAATGAACCGGTTATGGGCGGGTAAATCTAGACTGAGATGCTGCCTGGATATAGGCTGACCCTGTAGCACGAGAGTAATGCGGTGCAGTCTATCCGGCTGCACCTGACATCTCGTCGAAAGGGAGCTGAAAACGTGTTTCATGTGACCTGGTGATGTGCTGTGACAAATAGGGCCAGTCATATGGTCTGACATAACAAAGCATAAGCATTATGAAGCATTATGAAACAAAGCGAGATGGCACTGAGCATTGTCTAGCATCTTAACTGAGGTTCCAATTCATGGCCGCGAAACATTCACGGTTCAGCGCTGGATCACCGGTGTAGTAGACGCGCCCCTCAACCCCAATAACTAGACAATTATTCACGGCTCGTTTGGTGGTGGGCTGCTCAAAGCATCGGTCTGATAACTCGCCGGCCACACGGACTTAGTTTTTGGACTTGGAATCATGGGTGGACGTGAATTTTCAAAAAATGGACGGAGTCCGTCAATGTATTGGGCACGTGGGATTGTTATACATGCTCGTATTCCCGAGTTACAGCACCAGTTTGGCAGTTCCAGACGTCTTCGCAAGAGGCGCGTCAGTCGGTAGGTCCGCTTCTGTTCCATGTCGCGCAGTTTGGCGTCACTTTCCCAGGGACCAGACCAGTCGGGCCAGACCATTCAGGCCTGACCAGTCGGACCAGACCATTCAGCACGATCTGGAGCTGACCCAGCCCGATAATGGGGATGGAAACTCCAAGCAAGCAAACTTCTCCAATTTCGGTCGAAGCAAACTGACATCAATTCAGCATTCGGCTGTGCGCGTTCTCTGTGTTGAGCGATTCCGGTCGCCAGCCTCCACCCAGCAAACACTGCCAAGCCGATTTAATTGATGGATTTTGTATCGATTTAATTTTATCGACTGAAGTTATACTTAATCGATCATTTAATTTCTCGATTTCATTCGATTCCGTGCATTCAACTGATGCGACAAACACATACACAACACGACCTCCACTTGGGAGTTGACGGCTGGAACTTCTGGCTCAGAAGCCGCAACGGCTTTTCCAGCCAGCTCCAGTCACACGACAGGCGAAAGGCCGGCACACCAATCAAAACTGGCGCAAACTTACATCGACTACGCTCCAACACCACCTACAACACACAAACACCGCCTCACCTCGACGACCACGGTCGAACTCAAAGAGCGGAAACAGTGTGTGTGGGTGGGGGGGGCGGGATCATTTCCCCAGGCTCCAATTCCACCTCACGAGCGACGCTGGCCACCGCTCTCGGCCTAACTTACGAGACCAACTAATCATAACAGACAACCGGCCTCACTGGCCAACGGGGCCCGGACACAGTTACGAGCCGGCAGCGTCGTGCCGGTAACTCCTGGCGACCCCTCCCCGTGACCTCAGTCTGACCTGGGTAGTCGCACCAGAGACACTCAATTCCCGCCAGTGGCCCCAGGTGATGATGTCGGAGCGAGGTGTTGTCAGTGAACACGAATACACTGTGATGCGGGACTCATTTAAGGCATCTTCGCGAATGGGGTTGGGGAGGGGAGACGGCGATGACAAATATAGATGCAAACGAAAAATTCGGTCAGGGCCGGTGAACTTGACCATCAAAATGAAGACACTTGTGCATCACTGGGAAGCAGGAGTTGGATGGGCCCAGTGAGCCTAGCCTCCTTCCAGTGGCATGTTGAATAGGCGCAGGTCCAACTCCGGGAAGCTACATGAGATAATTAATGGGACTAGAATAACATATTTGACCTCACACGAGAGATGTGACGTCAAATGTACTATTAGTTCAGTGGATGGAGGAAAACAACAACTAAGAATGTGATGAGTCGGTTGTCCCTTTCCAAAGCACCCATTATACTCTGAATGTTTTAGCAATATTTTCCATCCTTTTAAGAACATTTCGACACTTGCGAGGGACACTCATTTTTAGATTCTTTGGGTCCAAAAATGAGTGTCTCTCGGATTGTGGGACAAAAAAGTCGGATTGTGATAACAGTGGGAACGAACTGTAAACTGGCCGAAGAGCAGACAAGAAACTGAACCACTGCGGGACAAAATCAGTCAGTCAGTCAATCGAAATGTACACAGCTTGTATGATGTTTACACACAGTTTGTATGGGGTTTGTACACAGCTTGTATGGGGCACCTTGCGTCAACTGGGTTTAAGAAAAGTGTCATCCCCGGGTGCGTCCATGCCGCAGCGCCATCACTGTGTGCGCAACCGCGCCACCGTGCCAAGACTCGGTGGCTCAGTCGGTAGGGAGTCGGACTCTTGGTCGTAAGATCGCGGGTTCGAATCCCGCAACTGGCGGGATTGCGGAGTCCACCCACACCGCAAGGGCTCCAGCTTTTCTCTGGTGACGTGCTAGGCGAGCACGCGTACCCAAGCCCCACAAGGGCACCAGCTTCACAGCTTCATCCGACACTGCAGCACCAGATAGTTTCTTGCCACTGGCGGGTAGACCAGCATCCCCTGGTTCACCCATCTGCTCACTTTCCTGGTACCCCGGGTATGGAGTCCTGGAGCCTGAGGCCCCCGTCTCACGGTGCGAGTTGCGACGGCGGAGCAACACGCCTCTTTGGTCCCGGTATCCCGGAGGGGGAGGGGGGAGGCGTAGTGCCCCGTACGGCCTGTGGTCGGGAGCTTGAGTTTTCTCCTGCCGGCTGGGATCAAGGGTGGGCGGCGCTGCTAATGCGGTCGGGGTGGTGAGTCTCTCTCCCGGTCGTGCCTGCCACGTATAGATGGCGTCCTGCCGTCCGCGAGACTCGGGCGTTCCCGCAGTAGTGCCCCAATGAGTGGCCCGAGGAGCCAAAAGAAAACCCCCTGCATAGCCTCCGTGAAAAGGTAAATTTAGCCGTGCTGCTCTAACACACCGGAAAATTAGGGTTAGGTAAATGCCGCTTAAAGTAAGGAGACAGTAAGGAGGCTGCTGATTGGCTCGGTGATTTCAGCTCAGCCAATGGGATGAAACTCCATGAAACCCTCTCAAGCACCATCTGTTGACACTACAACTCGAACTCATTGATGAAACCCTCGTAAGTGGTACTCAAGCACCATCTGTTAACACTAAAACTCGACGGACCCCATTGATTTACCCTCCTACGTGGTACTCGAGCACCACCTGTTGACACCAAATCTCCACGCAGCTCGATAGGGCGGCGCCGCCCTACCGCCCTACTGACCAGTTAGCGCAGCCCTCGTTGAGGAAGTCCAGGTCCTTGACGACCAGTGAGAAGAACGGAATGACGATCCGCTGCCGGCCGTCGGCGCGGCCCGTGTTGGTCGACCGCCACATCGCCGCCTGTCAACACAAACCGTCAACACAATCCGTCCGCCCGTCAACACAAACGGTCCGGCCGTCAACACAAACCGTCCGCCCGTCAACACAGACCGTCCGTCAACACAGACCGTCCTCCCGTCAACACAGACCGTCCGCTCGTCAACACAGACCGTCCGTCAACACAGACCGTCCTCCCGTCGACACAGACCGTCCGCCCGTCAACACAGACCGTCCGTCAACACAGACCGTCCTCCCGTCAACACAGACCGTCCTCCCGTCAACACAGACCGTCCGCTCGTCAACACAGACCGTCCGTCAACACAGACCGTCCTCCCGTCAACACAGTCCGTCCGCTCGTCAACACAGACCGTCCTTCCGTCAACACAGACCGTCCTCCCGTCAACACAGACCGTCCTCCCGTCAACACAGACCGTCCGCTCGTCAACACAGACCGTCCTCCCGTCAACACAGACCGTCCTCCCGTCAACACAGACCGTCCTCCCGTCAACACAGACCGTCCGCTCGTCAACACAGACCGTCCTCCCGTCAACACAGACCGTCCTCCCGTCAACACAGACCGTCCTCCCGTCAACACAGACCGTCCTCCCGTCAACACAGACCGTCCTCCCGTCAACACAGACCGTCCTCCCGTCAACACAGACCGTCCGCCCGTAGGTTAGACTCCCTGCACAGGTGCAACAGTCACGAGCGTCGAGTGTAAAAACAGCGCACCCGGTGCAGACACCGGGCGTCAGAGCAGCAACACACAGCTCCAGTGGCGCAGTGGCGTCAAGGTGACCGTCAGTGTCCACGAACGGTTTGATAGCGTAACATATCACATTTACAGCGCGACATTCATGCCAGGTTGGCCGAATGTTGTATTGCCATGTAACAATTAGAGTCTATAGTCTGCGAGTGCCTTTCGCGTTGGAGTTAAATTAACAGCCCACCGAGTACGTGTACCATCACACACAGCACGCATATTCGCATAGCACGCATACTTTGGTGCGTGCTACATAGTCGTACATAGTCGCCTTTACACGATTGAAGCCGACGTTCCCATCTATCTGGCGACCATTGGCTATATCAAACGCAACCAATGTCTTATGATAAGAAATAATGGCGGGTCGTAAGTACGTCGACTCCGAATGAAACTTAACACACCCCGCATTAGATGCACCTTGCAATGAGATCCCGTCGGCTGGGCTGTTTGGACACACTCAGTGTAATACACCAAGAACGACCAGATGGCTATACAAACCGGCAAGATAAGACTGTGCCATGTTGCTTAACCCTCCCCGTCTTCCCGGTCATATCCTCACACCCCGTCTCGGGGGGGTGATACAACCCCCTAATCTCCAAAGTAAGCGTCGCACGAAAACGAAAGAGGTGTCGTCGGAAAGCGCTCGACGAGTAGGGCCAGACGCCACCCCCAA
Organism: Ashinkailepas kermadecensis; assembly: GCA_034440615.1. NCBI lineage: Eukaryota > Metazoa > Arthropoda > Thecostraca > Neolepadidae > Ashinkailepas > Ashinkailepas kermadecensis. The sequence continues at coordinate 584,128 of JAOTOM010004942.1, forward strand.
AAGTGACGTCACTAGGGGACTAACTTTTCACGACTTACATCATGTTTTTGGCTCTGGGGAGATTTGAAAACAAATTACTTGGAATTAGAAAACGAAGGTGAAATCGACCATGTCCCTATGATTATATGAAAAAAAGAACATTTCGGGATTTGGGTGGCTAATAACCCAAATCCCAAAATGTTCTTTTTATTTCAAAAGTTTGAGTTTTCAATTTTCTTCGCTTTCTTTTTCTAAGGAATTCTTTTTCTAATGGACCGAAAAATGTTGTTCGAAGTCAACTTGCTCTAATAAAAAAAATGCTTACTTTAGCCAGAATCTTCGATGTTAGCTATCATGGGCAAATATGCAAAACTAATAAGAAATAGAAAACGGAAGAAGCAAATTTTTCCAAAAAATATATATGTATTTTTTTTTTAAGCAGGAAGTCTGCAGTTTTCCCCGAGTAGAAATGTACATTCCATCCATATAGGACTAAATTGATCAGAACGTCGCTTTATATAATATCATCGCCTCCAATTTCTTCTAGTCTTACATGGGACACTATCGACTCACTCCCGTCTATAGGACACTAGGAGTCTCATAAGTCATGCATAGGCAGATTCATGAAACGAGTTCACAAAACGTCGACGGTCCATAAGCCAACGCCACCTTCAGCCCATTTATAAATGTGCACTTATACATCCCTGCAATTAAATGCATACCTTTGTATTTACATCGGCATCGCCACACCTAATTTTGGTACTTGGTATCATTTTGACATTGATAGATGTGTATTTTATTTCCACTAAACACTAAGCACCAACACAACAATTGGTATTTGGTTTGGGAAGTTCTCTCCGACACTCTTTGGTTGTCACTACTTTGAAAACCGTATATATTAGGCGACGGCCCTATTTTCATGAACGCTACCAAGCACTGTCTAGCATCTTAACTGAGGTTCCAATTCATTGCCGTGTTACACCCAGCACTTCACGGCTCAGCGCTGGATAACCGGCGTAGTTATACATCAATAACCAGGCACTCGCTATTGCAGCCAAATCGGTTGAGAATGTCAGCACAAACTTTCAGCGATCTTCGGAAAAAATGTTAGTGTATTACGTTTTATAATATTTCCTACTATTGTTCAGCTTCAGATCATTCCTGCCGAAATTTTGGGGAAAATGTGTATGGGGCATCTTGCGTTAACTGGCTTTAAGAAAAGTGTCATCCCCGTGCGCGCAACCCCGCCAACACGCCGAGACTCGGTGGCTCAGTTGGTAGGGAATCGGACTCCTGGTCGTAAGATCGCGGGTTCGAATCCCGTAGCCGGCGGGATTGCTGAGTCCGCTTTTCTCCGGTGACGTGCTAGGCGAGCACGCGTACCCCAGCCCCACAAAGGCACTAGCTCGACAGGGCGGCGCCGCCCCTACCGCACCGCTGACCGGTTCGCGCAGCCCTCGTTGAGGAAGTCCAGGTCCTTGACGAGCAGCGAGAAGAACGGAATGACGATCCGCTGCCGGCCGTCGGCGCAGCCCGTGTTGGTCGACAGCCACATCGCCGCCTGTCAACACAAACCGTCCGGCACGGGTACAAAAGTCACGAGCGTCGAGTGTGAAAACAGCGACGTCGATGTAGATACTGGGCGTCAGTGTAGCATCGCACAGCTCAAGACCGTCAGTGTCCACGAACGGTTTCACAGCGTAGCATCACATTTACAGCGGGACATTCATGTCACGTTCGTGCAAGGGTGGCCGAATGTTGTATTGTCACGTAGCAATTGGAGTCTATAGTCCGTAAGTGCCTTTCACGTTGCTGGAATTGAATTAACAGCCCACCGAATACGTATACCATCCCACACAGCACGTATAGTGGGACCTATTTCCCGTAGGGGTACTTGGTGATCCCCCACTACCTACTTCGCCTGCGGACGGTGAACCTGGCGGCCATATTCGGAAACGGTCAGCGAGACCCTTGGGGGGGGTTCCTGCACGGATTGTGTCAGGCTGAGCAGAATACGTAATGAAGAAGCAACACAAACGGTGCTTTTGCTGAGGGGAGGTAATGCAAAAGCATGCACATGCTAACTTCAGAGTGCTCCGGCTCGGAGATCGAACTTTAAAATGACAGCTGTTTGCTGCTACTGGGAGGTTGAGACAAACGGGCGATAGGGGGGGGGAAATTAAGTCAACTTTCTCCCTAATATTGCATATTTGCTGGTAATCCAACGGCAAATTTATGTTCTATCCGACAACTCCTACCTCCCGGCCATGGTGTCAAATGCGGCCAGATTGGCTAGTTGTTTCTGTGAATTGAGCGCTTTTTTTCAAACAGTGCCACAATTTCAATATGTTGGTTAAGTTTAACATTGAATTGTTTACTTCATAGTTAAAACTTCTTGAACATTCCATATACACAGATAAAGTACATATATTTCAATGATATGCCCTTCATACTAGACGAAGTCATCGATATTGCATCCCGGTGCTTATTGGCCGTCTTGAAAAGGGCTAGTGTCACGAGGCAGACAAGGGTAACTGTCCATCCTGGGCCACTGTAACAGACCAAACAGGGTCACGAGGCAGTCAAGGGTCGCGATCCACCCGGGACCACTGGAGAAGAACAGACAAGGTCACGAGGCGGTCAAGGGTCACGATCCACCCGGGACCACTGCAACAGACCAGACAGGGTCACGAGGCGGTCAAGCTTCAGGTGTCAACAGGGTCACTGGAGCAAAACAGGGGGACACGCGAGTCAGGATCCATTCAAGAGCAGGTCCACCGAAATAAAACTGCGGGCGACAGGCAGTCAGACTCCACGAGCCGACGGTGCCGCTGGGACCAAGACTCGGCGTGGGGTCAAACAACAGTGAACCCCGGCTATGTGGGATCACGAGTCCCGAGTTCAGTCTATATGCGTATATGTTCGTATTTTGCCGCAGTTTCTGAGCGGGATACGGTGCCCAGTGCGGTGCCATAGGCTCCATCAACTGGTTATGGAACTGGTTATGGGCGGGTAAATCTCTGATGAGATGTCGCCTGGATATAGGCGACCCTGCAGCACGAGAGTAATGCGGTGCAGTCTATCCGGCTGCACCTGACATCTCGTCGAAATGGAGCTGAAAACGTGTTTGATGTGACCTGGTGATGTGCTGTGACAAATAGGGTCAGCCATATGGCTTGTTATTGGGGTTTAGGGGCGCATCATCTGCATGGTTTATACAGCGCTCAGTCATATGGGCTTTCCCTCAAGGTAGGAAATATGTACATGCTAACCGTGATCGCAATGAGGAAATCTGTAGTTTCCCCAGAGTAGAAACTTTTTGCACTCCCTCCCGGACTTTTTTGCAATCCCTCCTGATTTTGGAGGGCTCCGGCTTTATTTTTCGGATACCGATGGGACTTTGGGGGTCACACGGTGCCTATGAGGGCCATAGACGCCAATTTCTATCTTGGTGGAACCTTACCCGTTTCGGGGACTGCTTTTACGTCTCCGAAACCTCATCTCATATCCACTGGCTTTCTCTTCCGTCTTAGGGCCTTCTCTCATCTTCTGAGGTCTCCCTTCCCGTATTGGGGCCTCCTTTGCAATCCTGGGGGCCTCCTTTGCAATCCTGAGGGCTTCCTTTGCAATCCTGGGGGCCTCCTTTGTAATCATGGGGGCCTCCTTTGCAATCCTGGGGTCTCCTTTGCAATCCTGGGGCCTCCTTTGCAATCCTGGGGGCCTCCTTTACAATCCTTAGGGCTTCCTTCGCAATCCTGAGGGCCTCCTTTGTAATCCTAGGGGCCTCCTGTGCAATCCTGGGGCCTCCTTTGCAATCCTGGAGGCCTCCTTTTGCAATCCTGTGGGTCTCCTTTGCAATCCTGGAGTCCTCCTTTGTAATCCTGGAGGCCTCCTTTGCAATCCTGGTGCCTCCTTTGCAATCCTGGAGTGGCCCTTTGTAATCATGGGGCCTCCTTTGCAATCCTGAGGCCTCCTTTGCAATCCTGGTGTCCTCCTTTGCAATCATGAGGGCCTCCTTTGCAATCCTGGAGTCCTCCTTTGTAATCATGGGGGCCTCCTTTGCAATCCTGGGGCATCCTTTGCAATCCGGGGGACCTCCTTTGCAATCCTGGGGCCTCCTTTGCAATCCTGGGGGCCTCCTTTTCAATCCTGGGGGCCTCCTTTGTAATCCTGGGGGCCTCCTTTGTAATCCTGGAGGCCTCCTTTGCAATCCTGGGGGCTTCCTTTGCAATCCTGGGGGCCTACTTTGCAATCATGGGGCCTCCTTTGCAATCCTGGGGGCCTCCTTTGCATTCCCGGGGGCCTCCTTTGCAATCCTGGAGTCCCCCTTTGTAATCCTGGTGGCCTCCTTTGTAATCTTGGGGCCTCCTTTGCAATCCTGGGGCCTCCTTTGCAATCCTGGGGGCCTCCTTTGCAATCCTGGGAGCCTCTTTTGCACTCCTGGGGCCTCCTTTGCAATCTTGGGGGCCTCCTTTGCAATCCTTGGGGCCTCCTTTGCAATCCTGGAGGCCTCCTTTGCAATCGTGAGGGCCTCCTTTGCATTCCTGGTGTCCTCCTTTGCAAACCTGGTGGCCTCCTTTGCAATCCTGGGGGCCTCCTTTTCAATCCAGGGGGCCTCCTTTGTAATCATGGAGGCCTCCTTTGCAATCCTGGGGGCCTCCTTTGCAATCTTGGGGCCTCCTTTTCAATCCTGGGGGGCCTCCTTTGTAATCCTGGAGGCCTCCTTTGCAATCCTGGGGGCCTCCTTTTGCAATCCTGGGGGCCTCCTTTGCAATCCTGGAGGCCTCCTTTGCAATCGTGAGGGCCTCCTTTGCATTCCTGGGGTCTCCTTTGCAATCCTGGATTCCTCCTTTGCAAACCTGTGAGCCTCCTTTGCAATCCTGGGGGCCTCCTTTGCAATCCTGGGGGCCTCCTTTGCAATCCTGTGGGCCTCCTTTGTAATCCTGGAGGCCTCCTTTGCAATCGTGAGGGCCTCCTTTGCATTCCTGGGGGTCTCCTTTGCAATCCTGGAGTCCTCCTTTGCGAACCTGGGGACCTCCTTTGCAATCCTGGGGGCCTCCTTTGCAATCCTGGGGGCCTCCTTTTCAATCCAGGGGGCCTCCTTTGTAATCATGGAGGCCTCCTTTGCAATCCTGGGGGCCTCCTTTGCAATCTTGGGGCCTCCTTTTCAATCATGGGAGCCTCCTTTGTAATCATGGAGGCCTCCTTTGCAATCCTGGGGGCCTCCTTTGCAATCCTGTGGGCCTCCTTTATAATCCTGGAGGCCTCCTTTGCCATCCTGGGGGCCTCCTTTGCATTCCTGGGGGCCTCCTTTGCAATCCTTGAGTCCTCCTTTGCAAACCTGGGGGCCTCCTTTGCAATCCCGGGGGCCTCCTTTTCAATCCTGGGGGCCTCCTTTGTAATCCTGGAGGCCTCCTTTGCATTCCTGGGGGCCTCCGTGCCAATTGTTGGCACTCTCGTGATTGCTGGGGCCTCCTATCCTCTCCTAGGTGACTCCTTCTTCAAATTAGGGGCCTCCTCTCACGTCTTGGAGGCCTCCTCTCGTGTGTCGTCGGCCTCATTGCTCACTTTTTTCCTGTGCATTTCCGGATAGGGGCCTCCTCAAATTTCAGGGGGCGGCGCCCCCTGTTTGACGGCAGGGGGCGACTGCCCCCTGCCCCCGGTGGCGACGCCCTTGCATATGGTGTGACATAACAAAGCATAAGCATTATGAAGCACTATGAAACAAAGCGAGATAGCACTGAGCATTGTCTAGCATCTTAACTGAGGTTCCAATTCATGGCCGCGAAACATTCACGGTTCAGCGCTGGATCACCGGTGTAGTGGACGCGCCCCTCAACCCCAATAACCAGACAATTATTCACGGCTCGTTTGGTGGTGTGCTGCTTAAAGCATCGGTCTGATAACTCGCCGGCCACACGGACTTAGTTTTCCAGCGACAATGGAGGGAGGCAGGACGATGGATAACGGACGCGCACTGCAAACACCGACTGCTCTGTGTGGAATCATGGGTGGAATGGTTGGACGTGAATTTTCAAAAAATGGACGGAGTCCCGTCAATGTATTGGGCACGTGGGATTCTTATACATGCTCGTATTCCCGAGTTACAGCACCAGTTTGGCAGTTCCAGACATCCGCAAGAGGCGCGTCAGTCGGTAGGTCCGCTTCTGTTCCATGTCGCGCAGTTTGGCGTCACTTTTCCAGGGACCAGAACATTCGGGCCAGACCATTCAGGCCTGACCAGTCGGACCAGACCATTTAGCACGATCTGGAGCTGACCCAGCCCGATAATGGGGATGGAAACTCCAAGCAAGCAAACTTCTCCAATTTCGGTCGAAGCAAACAGACATCAATTCAACATTCGGCCGTGCGCGTTCTCTGTGTTGAGCGATTCCGGTCGCCAGCCTCCACCCAGCAAGCACTGCCAGGCCGATTTAATTGATCGATTTAATTTTATCGATCGAAGTTTTAATTAATAATTTTAAGTATCGATTCAGTTCGATTTTGGGCATTTAGCTGACGTGACAAACTCATACACTACCCACAACCTCCACTTCGGAGTTGCCGGCTTGACCTTCTGGCTCAGGAACCGCAACGGCTTTCCCAGCCAGCTCCAGTCACACGACAGGCGAAAGGCCGGCACACCAGTCAAAACCACACTCCAGCACCGTGGAACAACACGGTCTACAACACACAGACACCGCCTCACCTCGACGACCACGGTCGAACTCAAAGAGCGGAAGCAGTATGCTTGGGGGTAGAGGGGGGGAGGGATCATTTCCACAGGCTCAATTTCCACCTCACGAGCGACGCTGGCCACCGCTCTCGGCCTAACTAACGAGACCAACTAATCATAACAGACAACCGGCCTCACTGGCCAACGGGGCCCGGACACAGTTACGAGCCGGCAGCGTCGTGCCGGTGACCCCTGGCGACCCCTCCCCGTGACCTCAGTCTGACCTGGGTAGTCGCACCAGAGAAACTCAATTCCCGCCAGTGGCCCCAGGTGATGATGTCGGAGAGAGGTGTTGTCAGTGAACACGAATACACTGTGTGATGCGGGACTCATTTAAGACATTTTCGCGAATGGGGTTGGGGAGGGGAGACGGCGATGACAAATATAGATGCAAACGAAAAATTCGGTCAGGGCCGGTGAACTTGACCATAAAAATGAAAACATTTCTGCATCACTGAGAAGCAGGAGTTGGATGGGCCCAGTGAGCCTAGCCTCCTTACAGTGAGCATGTTGAATAGGCCCAGGTTCAACTCCGGGAAGCTACACGAGAGAATTAATGGGACCAGAATAACCTATTTGACGTCACACAAGAGATGTGACGTCAAATGTGCTATTAGTTCAGTGGATGGAGGAAAACAACGAAGAATGTGATGGGTCGGTTGTCCCTTCCCAAAGCACCTATTATACTCTGAATGTTTTAGCAACATTCCCATCCTTTTAAGAACATTTCGAAACTTGCGACGGACACTCATTTTTAGATTCTCTCGATCCAAAAATGAGTGTCTCTCGGATTGTGTGACAAAAAAGTCGGATTGTGATAACAGTGGGAACGAACTGTAAACTAGCCGAAGAGCAGACTAGAAACTGGACCACTGCGGGACAAAGTCAGTCAATCAAAATGTACGCAGCTTGTATGATGTCTACACACAGTTTGTATGGGGTTTGTACACAGCTTGTATGGGGCACCTTGCGTCAACTGGGTTTAAGAAAAGTGTCATTCTCGGGTGCGCCCATGCCGCAGCCCCATTACTGTGTGCGCAACCCCGCCACCGTGCCGAGACTCGGTGGCTCAGTCGATAGGGAGTCGGACTTTTGGTCGTAAGATCGCGGGTTCGAATCCCGTAGCCGTCGGATTACTGAGTCCACACGTACCGCAAGGGCGCCGGCTTTTCTCCGGTGACGTGCTAGGCGAGCACGCGTACCCCAGCCCCACGAGGGCACCAGCTTCACAGCTTCATCCGACACTGCAGCACCAGACAGTTTCTTGTCACTGGCAGGTAGACCTGGTTCACCCATCCGCTCACTTTTATGGTACCCCGGGTATGGAGTCCTGGAGCCTGAGGATAGTTGTCTCACGGTGCTCGTTGCGACGGCGGAGCAACACGCCTCTTTGGTTCCGGTATCCCGGAGGGGGGGGGGGGTAGTGCCCCGTACGGCCTCTGGTCGGGAGCTTGAGTTTCCTCCTGCCGGCTGGGATCAAGGGTAGGCGGCGCTGCTAGTGCGGTCGGGGTGAGTCTCTCTCCCGGCCATGCCTGCCACGTATAGATGGCGTCCTGCCGTCCGCGAGACTCAGCCGTTCCCGCAGCAGTGCCCCTATGAGGTGGGCGCCCGAGGAGCCAAAAGAAAACCCCTTGCATAGCATCCGTGAAAAGGGAAATTTAGCCGTGCTGCTCTAATACACCGGAAAATTAGGGTTGGGTAAATGCCGCTTACAGTAAGGAGACAGTAAGGAGGCTGCTGATTGGCTCGGTGATTTGAGCCCAGCCAATGGGATGAAACTCCATTGAAACCCTCTCAAGCACCATCTGTTGACACTACAATTCGAACTCATTGATGAAACCCTCGTAAGTGGTACTCAAGCACCATCTGTTAACACTAAAACTCGACGGACCCCATTGATTTACCCTCCTACGTGGTACTCGAGCACCACCTGTTGACACCAAATCTCCACGCATGGCACCAGCTCGACAGGGCGGCGCCGCCCTACCGCCCTCCTGACCAGTTAGCGCAGCCCTCGTTGAGGAAGTACAGGTCCTTGACGAGCAGTGAGAAGAACGAAATGACGATCCGATGCCGGCCGTCGGCGCAGCCCGTGTTGGTCGACAGCCACATCGCCGCCTGTCAACACAATCCGTCCGCCCGTCAACACAGGCCTCTCGTCAACACAGACCGTCCGCCCGCCCGTAGGTTACACTCCCTGTACGGGTGCAACAGTCACGAGCGTCGAGTGTAAAAACAGCGACGTCGGTGCAGATGCCGGGCGTCAGAGCAGCATCACAGCTCCAGTCGCGCAGTGGCGTCAAGGTGACCGTCAGTATCCACGAACGGTTTGATAGCGTAACATATCACATTTACAGCGCGACATTCATGCCAGGTTGGCCGAATGTTGTATTGCCTTTCGTCAATAGTGTCTTTCGTCAATAGTGTCTTTCGCGTTGGAGTTAAATTAACAGCCCACCGAGTACGTGTACCATCACACACAGCACGCATAGTCGCATAGCACGCATACTTTGGGCCTTTACACGATTGAAGCTGACGTTCCCATCTATCTGGCGACCATTGGCTATATCAAACGCAACCAATGTCTTATGATAAGAAATAATGGCGGGTCGTAAGTACGTCGACTCCGAATGAAACTTAACACACCCCGCATTAGATGCACCTTGCAATGAGATCCCGTCGCCTGGGCTGTTTGGACACACTCAGTGTAATGCACCAAGAACGACCAGATGGCTATACAAACCGACAAGATAAGAATGTGCCATATTGCTTAACCCTCCCCGTCTTTCCGGTCATATCCTCACACCCCGTCCCGGGGGGGGGGGTGATACAACCCCCCCCTAATCTCCAAAGTAAGCGTCGCACGAAAACGAAAGAGGTGTCGTCGGAAAGCGCTCGACGAGTAGGGCCAGACGCCACCCCCAAAAGTGACGTCACTAGGGGGACTAACTTTTCACGACTTACATCATGTTTTTGGCTCTGGGGAGATTTGAAAACAAATTATTTGGAATTAGAAAACGAAGGCGTTTTAGACTTGGAATTAGAAATCGACCATGTCCCTATAATTATAAGAAAAAAGAACATTTTGGGATTTGGGTGGCTAATAACGCAAATCCCAAAACGTTTTTTTTTATTTCAAAATTTTGAGTTTTCAATTTTCCTTACTTTCTTTTTCTAAGGAATTCTTTTTCTAATGGACCGAAAAATGTTGTTCGAAGTCAACTTGCTGTAATACAAAAATGCTTACTTTAGCCAGAATCTTCGACTTTAGCTATTATGGACAAATATGCAAAACTAATAAGAAATAGAAAAGGAAAAAAAAATTATTAAAAATATATATTTTTTTTTTTTAATATTAGAAAAAAAAGTAGATCTGTAGTTTTTCCAGAGTAGAAATGTACATTCCATCCCTATAGGACTAAATTGATCAGAACGTCGCTTTATATAATGTCATCGCCTCCGATTCCTTCTAGTCTTACATGGGACACTATCGACTCACTCCTGTCTATAGGACACTGGGAGTCTCATAAGTCATGCATAGGCAGATTCATGAAACGAGTTCACAAAACGTCGATGGTCCATAAGCCAACGCCACCTTCAGCCCATTTATAAATGTGCACTTATACATCCCTGCAATTAAATGCATACCTTTGCATTTACATCGGCATCGCCACACCTAATTTTGGTACTTGGTATCATTTTGACATTGATAGATGTGTATTTTATTTCCACTAAACACTAAGCACCAACACCAACAATTGGTATTTGGTTTGGGAAGTTCTCTCCGACACTTTTTGGTTGTCACTACTTTGAAAACCGTATATATTAGGCGACGGCCCTATTTTCATGAACGCTACCAAGCACTGTTTTGCATCTTAACTGAGGTTCCAATTCATTGCCGTGTTACACCCAGCACTTCACGGCTCAGCGCTGGATAACCGGCGTAGTTATACAACAATAACCAGGCACTCGCTATTGCAGCCAAATCGGTTGAGAATGTCAGCATATACTTTCAGCGATCTTCGGAAAAAAATGTTAGTGTATTACGTTTTATAATATTTCCTACTATTGTTCAGCATCAGATCATCCCTGCCGAAATTTTGGGGAAAATTTGTATGGGGCATCTTGCGTCAACTGGCTTTAAGAAAAGTGTCATCCCCGTGCGCGCAACCCCGCCAACACGCCGAGACTCGGTGGCTCAGTTGGTAGGGAATCGGACTCCTGGTCGAAAGATCGCGGGTTCGAATCCCGTAGCCGGCGGGATTGCTGAGTCCACCCATACCGCAAGGGCGCCGGCTTTTCTCCGGTACGTGCTAGGCGAGCACGCGTACCCCAGCCCCACAAAGGCACCAGCTCGACAGGGCGGCGCCGCCCTACCGCACCGCTGACCGGTTCGCACAGCCCTCGTTGAGGAAGTCCAGGTCCTTGACGAGCAGCGAGAAGAACGGAATGACGATCCGTGCCGGCCGTCCGTCTGCCGGCCGTCGGCGCAGCCCGTGTTGGTCGACAGCCACATCGCCGCCTGTCAACACAAACCGTCCGGCACGGGTACAAAAGTCACGAGCGTCGAGTGTGAAAACAGCGACGTCGATGTAGATACTGGGCGTCAGTGTAGCATCGCACAGCTCAAGACCGTCAGTGTCCACGAACGGTTTCACAGCGTAGCATCACATTTACAGCGGGACATTCATGTCACGTTCGTGCAAGGGTGGCCGAATGTTGTATTGCCACGTAGCAATTGGAGTCTATAGTCCGTAAGTGCCTTTCACGTTGCTGGAATTGAATTAACAGCCCACCGAATACGTATACCATCCCACACAGCACGCATAGTCCTCTTGGGACCTATTTCCTGTAGGGGTACTTGGTGATCCCCCACTCCCTACTTCGCCTGCGGACGGTGAACCTGGCGGCCATATTCGGAAACGGTCAGCGGGACCCTGGGGGGCGGGTTCCTGCACGGATTGTGTCCGGCTGAGCAGAATACGTAATGAAGAAGCAACACAAATGGTGCTTTTGCTGAGGGGAGGTAATGCAAAAACATGCTAACTTCAGAATGCTCCGGCTCGGAGATCGAACTTTAAAATGACAGCTGTTTGCTGCTACTGGGAGTCCTCCTCGTCAACACAGACCGTCCTCCCGTCCCCACGCCCGTTCGTCAACACAGACCGTCCTCCCGTCAACACAGACCGTCCGCCCGTCAACACAGACCGTCCGCCCGTCAACACAGACCGTCCGCTCGTCAACACAGACCGTCCTTCCGTCAACACAGACCGTCCTCCCGTCAACACAGACCGTCCGCCCGTCAACACAGACCGTCCGCCCGTCAACACAGACCGTCCGCCCCGTCAACACAGACCGTCCGCCCGCCCGTAGGTTAGACTCCCTGCACAGGTGCAACAGTCACGAGCGTCGAGTGTAAAAACAGCGACGTCGGTGCAGATACCGGGCGTCAGAGCAGCATCACAGCTCCAGTGGCGCAGTGGCGTCAAGGTGACCGTCAGTGTCCACGAACGGTTTGATAGCGTAACATATCACATTTACAGCGCGACATTCATGCCAGGTTGGCCGAATGTTGTATTGCCTATGTAGCAATTAGAGTCTTTAGTCTGCGAGTGCCTTTCACGTTGGAGTTAAATTAACAGCCCACCGAGTACGTGTACCATCACACACAGCACGCATAGTCGCATAGCACGCATACTTTGGGCCTTTACACGATTGAAGCCGACGTTCCCGTCTATCTGGCGACCATTGGCTATATCAAACGCAACCAATGTCTTATGATAAGAAATAATGGCGGGTCGTAAGTACGTCGACTCCGAATGAAACTTAACACACCCCGCATTAGATGCACCTTGCAATGAGATCCCGTCGGCTGGGCTGTTTGGACACACTCAGTGTAATACACCAAGAACGACCAGATGGCTATACAAACCGACAAGATAAGACTGTGCCATATTGCTTAACCCTCCCCGTCTTTCCGGTCATATCCTCACACCCCGTCGGGTGGGGGGGTGATACAACCCCCCTAATCTCCCAAAGTAAGCGTCGCACGAAAACGAAAGAGGTGTCGTCGGAAAGCGCTCGACGAGTAGGGCCAGACGCCACCCCCAAAAGTGACGTCACTAGGGGGACTAACTTTTCACGACTTACATCATGTTTTTTGGCTCTGGGGAGATTTGAAAACAAATTATTTGGAATTAGAAAACGAAGGCGTTTTAGATTGGATTGAAATCGACCATGTCCCTATAATTATAGAAAGAAAAAAGATTTTGGGATTTGGGTGGCTAATAACGCAAATCCCAAAAGTTTTTTTTTATTTCAAAATTTTGAGTTTTCAATTTTCCTTACTTTCTTTTTCTAAGGAATTCTTTTTCTAATGGACCGAAAAATGTTGTTCGAAGTCAACTTGCTGTAATACAAAAATGCTTACTTTAGCCAGAATCTTCGACTTTAGCTATTATGGACAAATATGCAAAACTAATAAGAAATAGAAAACGGAAAAAAAAATTTATTAAAAATATATATTTTTTTTTTTAATATTAGAAAAAAAAGTAGATCTGTAGTTTTTCCAGAGTAGAAATGTACATTCCATCCCTATAGGACTAAATTGATCAGAACGTCGCTTTATATAATGTCATCGCCTCCGATTCCTTCTAGTCTTACATGGGACACTATCGACTCACTCCTGTCTATAGGACACTGGGAGTCTCATAAGTCATGCATAGGCAGATTCATGAAACGAGTTCACAAAACGTCGATGGTCCATAAGCCAACGGCCACCTTCAGCCCATTTATAAATGTGCACTTATACATCCCTGCAATTAAATGCATACCTTTGCATTTACATCGGCATCGCCACACCTAATTTTGGTACTTGGTATCATTTTGACATTGATAGATGTGTATTTTATTTCCACTAAACACTAAGCACCAACACCAACAATTGGTATTTGGTTTGGGAAGTTCTCTCCGACACTTTTTGGTTGTCACTACTTTGAAAACCGTATATATTAGGCGACGGCCCTATTTTCATGAACGCTACCAAGCACTGTCTAGCATCTTAACTGCGGTTCCAATTCATTGCCGTGTTACACCCAGCACTTCACGGCTCAGCGCTGGATAACCGGCGTAGTTATACATCAATAACCAGGCACTCGCTATTGCAGCCAAATCGGTTGAGAATGTCAGCACAAACTTTCAGCGATCTTCGGAAAAAATGTTAGTGTATTACGTTTTATAATATTTCCTACTATTGTTCAGCTTCAGATCATCCCTGCCGAAATTTTGTGGAAAATGTGTATGGGGCATCTTGCGTCAACTGGCTTTAAGAAAAGTGTCATCCCCGTGCGCGCAACCCCGCCAACACGCCGAGACTCGGTGGCTCAGTTGGTAGGGAATCGGACTCCTGGTCGTAAGATCGCGGGTTCGAATCCCGTAGCCGGCGGGATTGCTGAGTCCGCTTTTCTCCGGTGACGTGCTAGGGGAGCACACGTACCCCAGCCCCACAAAGGCACCAGCTCGACAGGGCGGCGCCGCCCTACCGCACCGCTGACCGGTTCGCACAGCCCTCGTTGAGGAAGTCCAGGTCCTTGACGAGCAGCGAGAAGAACGGAATGACGATCCGTGCCGGCCGTCCGTCTGCCGGCCGTCGGCGCAGCCCGTGTTGGTCGACAGCCACATCGCCGCCTGTCAACACAAACCGTCCGGCACGGGTACAAAAGTCACGAGCGTCGAGTGTGAAAACAGCCACGTCGATGTAGATATTGGGCGTCAGTGTAGCATCGCACAGCTCAAGACCGTCAGTGTCCACGAACGGTTTCACAGCGTAGCATCACATTTACAGCGGGACATTCATGTCACGTTCGTGCAAGGGTGGCCGAATGTTGTATTGCCACGTAGCAATTTGAGTCTTTAGTCCGTAAGTGCCTTTCACGTTGCTGGAATTGAATTAACAGCCCACCGAATACGTATACCATCCCACACAGCACGTATAGTCGTTACTTGGGACCTATTTCCCGTAGGGGCACTTGGTGATCCCCCACTCCCTACTTCGCCTGCGGACGGTGAACCTGGCGGCCATATTCGGAAACGGTCAGCGAGACCCTAGGGGGCGGGTTCCTGCACGGATTGTGTCCGGCTGAGCAGAATACGTAATGAAGAAGCAACACAAATGGTGCTGTTGCTGAGGGGAGGTAATGCAAAAACATGCTAACTTCAGAATGCTCCGGCTCGGAGATCGAACTTTAAAATGACAGCTGTTTGCTGCTACTGGGAGGACGAGACAAACGGGCGGTAGGGGGATAGGTAAGTCATCCGCTACTTCCCTGGTCGCCCTCGTGACCTGGAGACATACACGACACCCGACATGTACGTTTTCACACAGAAGCACATTGTAGTCGTTTATCTGGCGTGTATCGGTTTCCGTATTGACGTACAACCACTCTCCCAGAATTCACGAAGCATAACTTTTCCCATTGGATGAAGATAGACGATTGGACGATTGAAACTGACGTTCCCATCTATCTGGCGACCATTGGCTATATCAAACGCAACCAATTTCTTATAAGAAAGAATGGCGGGTCATAAGCACTTAAACGAATTAAAACACACCCTGCCTCGCAATGAGATCCTGTCGGCTGGGCTGTTTGGACACACTCAATGTAATGCACCAAGAACGACCAGATGGTTATACAAACCGGCAAGATAAGACTGTGTGACGTGTTGCTCAATAGTCACCTGACCCGTCATCGGACGGGAGCAATGTCGGGGTCGCGAGTTCGCATCCGCACGTCTCCGAAATTATTATCGGTTGGACGCCACTAGTAATGTGCTTGGCAATAATGTTCATCCGTCGTGAGCACACTGGATCCCGTTGAAATAAAGAACACAGTGCGTTCACCATACCTTAATACAAACTACACGTCTGGTGCGAGGTCAGTGACGTGTCTCACTGACACTGGGGATGACCACAACTGACCGGCAGCGTTCTCCGGTAGCAGAGGAAGTTCGACGACGGCGACATCTGTTGCTCCAGTACGGACAGCTGGGAACTGTCCACCCGGGATCACTATAATTGACCAGACAGGGTCACGAGGCAGTCAAGGGTCACGATCCACCTGAGACCAGTGGAACAGAACAGACACGGGGTCACGAGGCAGTGAAGCTTCAGGTGTCAACAGGGTCACTGGAGCAAAACAGAAGGCCACACGCGAGTCAGGATCCATTCAACCGAAAGGGCCGAAAACGAAGCTGCGGACAAGAAGTCAGACCCCACGAGCCAACAGGGCCGCTGGGACCAAGACTCAGCGTGGGGTCAAAGAACAGCGAACCACGGCTACGTGTGATCCCGAATCCCGAGGTCAGTCTACTTGGGTAGATGTTCGTATATTGCCGCAGTCTCTGAGCGGATACAGTGCTCTGCCATAGGCTCCATCATTGCTTGCTTCAGGACAGCGCTCGTCCGCGCAAACTGTGGTGAATCCGAATGAACCGGTTATGGGCGGGTAAATCTCTGATGAGATGCCGCCTGGATATAGGCTGACCCTGCAGCACGAGAGTAATGCGGTGCAGTCTATCCGGCTGCACCTGACATCTCGTCGATAGGGAGCTGAAAACGTGTTTGATGTGACCTGGTGATGTGCTGTGACAAATAGGGCCAGTCATATGGTCTGACATAGCAAAGCATAAGCATTGTGAAACAAAGCGAGATAGCACTGAGCATTGTCTGGCATCTTAACCGAGGTTTCAATTCATGGCCGCGAAACATTCACGGTTCAGCGCAGGATCATCCGGTGTAGTGGACGCACCCCTCAACCCCAATAACCAGACAACCATTCACGGCTCGTTTGGTGGTGTGCTGCTCAAAGCATCGGTGTGATAACCCGCCGGCCACACGGACTTAGTTTTCCCGCGACAATGGAGGAAGGAAGGACGGTGTAAAACGGACGCGCACTGCAAACACCGACTTTTTGTGAAGAAACGGTCAATGGTGGTGCGACTTGTCTGTGTGGAATGCTAGGATTGCAGGTGGGTTTAATTATGATTTTACGAGTAATTCAAGTTTTAATAATGGAGTGTAATGTTGACGTGATTTTCAATGAAGCGACAGACGTCACAACACTCACTTGGGAGTTACGTGGATTCTGTAGGCCGCATATTCCAGCCGGTTCCAGCCAGAGGCGCTGTCGCGCGAGGTCTGATTCTGTTACATGTCGCGCAGTTTGGCGTCACTTTCCCAGAAACCAGACCATTCGGGCCAGACCATTCAGGCCTGACCAGTCGGACCAGACCATTCAGCACGATCTGGAGCTGACCCAGCCCGATAATGGGGATGGAAACTCCAAGCAAGCAAACTTCTCCAATTTCAGTCGAAGCAAACGGACATCAATTCAGCATTCGGCTGTGCGAGTTCTCTGTGTTGAGCGATTCCGCTCGCCAGCCTCCATCCAGCAGGCACTGCCAAGCTGATTTAACTTATCGATTTTTTAATCGATTTAATTTTATCAGTCGAAGTTTTAATTAATCGAACATTTAATTTGATTCCGTGCATTCAACTGAAGCGACAGACGCATACACAACACGACCTCCACTTGGGAGTTGACGGCTGGAACTTCTGGCTCAGGAACCGCAACGGCTTTCCCAGCCAGCTCCAGTCACACGACAGGCGCCAGCTCCAGTCACACGACAGCCAGCTCCAGTCACACGACAGGCGACAGGCCGGCACACCAGTCAAAACTGGCGCAAACTTACATCGACCAGGCTCCAACACCGTGCAACAACACAACCTACAACACACAGACACCGCCTCACCTCGACGACCACGGTCGGCCACAACGAGCGAGAGCGAAAGCAGTGTTTGGGGGGGGGTGTCATTTCCCCAAGCTTCATTTCCACCTCACGAGCGACGCTGGTCACCGCTCTCGGCCCAATTTACGAGACCAACTAATCATAACAGACAACTGGCCTCACTGGCCAACGGGGCCCGGACACAGTTACGAGCCGGCAGCGTCGTGCCGGTGACCCCTCCCCGTGATCTCAGTCTGACCTGGATAGTCGCACCAGATAAACTCAATTCCCGCCAGTGGCCCAAGGTGATGATGTCGGACCTAAGGCGTTGTCAGTGAACACGAATACACTGTGATGCGGGACTCATTTAAGATATTTTCGCGAATGGGGACGGGGAGGGGAGACGGCGATGTTGATTCGGTCACGACCGGCGAACTTGACCCTAATAATTAAGACACTTGTGGATCACTCCAGTGATCATGTGATCATGATCCAGTGATCATGGATTCTTCCAGTGATCATGCTGAATAGGCCCAGGTCCAACTCCGGGAAGCTACATGAGAGAGACTGAATGGGACCAGAATAACCTGCTTGACGTCACACAAGAGGTGTGACGTCAAATGTGCTAATAGTTCAGTGGACGGAGGAAAACAACAACTAAGAATGTGATGGGTCGGTTGTCCATTTCCAAAGCACCTATTATACTCTGTTTAATACAACGAAGAATGGCTCTTAGATGCTCCTGGGTTTTAGACATTGCGTGTAAAGAAAATATGCGACCTTCAATATACCAGGAGGTGCTGAGTTGACATCAAAAGTATCGGTAGATTGTACTTTATTACTCAGCGTTTCCAGGGGGGGGGGGGCAACTTTGCGCCATTCACCGAAAGCAAGTACCACGCATTCGACTACTTGGCCACATAGCGTCGCCAACCTCTCACACCGATTGGTCGCGAGTGTACGCGGTAATTATGCCGGTTCCGCCGACTGACCTGCCACGACCCCCTGCGCCAGTGACCCAGCACAGCCGTGTCCGACTGGCAGACATCCCAGCACCGGTGACATCGATGTCGCGTCAGTGACCATGAACGACCTCCATCTGAACCCGGGACAGCACATCGAACACACCCGACCTCCACCTAATCCTGAACAGCACATCGAACAGCCCCAACTTTCATCTGATCCTGGACAGAACATCGAACACACCCGACCTCCATCTAACCCTGGACAGCACATCGAACAGACCCGACCTTCATCTGATCCTGGACAGCACATCGAACAGCCCCAACTTTCATCTGATCCTGGACAGAACATCGAACACACCCGACCTCCATCTAACCCTGGACAGCACATCGAACAGACCTGACCTTCATCTGATCCTGGACAGCACATCGAACAGACCAGACCTTCATCTAATCCTAGACAGCACATCGAAGAGACCCTCATACCCCGAGCTAACCCTGGACAGCACATCAAACAAACCGGCCGACCGCATGCAGCGCCCCTGGCGGCGGCCACAGCAACTATCGACGCCATCAGTCAATGGCGTGCTAGAACCGATAATGCCGGGATACCTTCCCGGGGGATTCGGTGATTGTTGGGATTACCACCCCACAACACAGGGAGGTACGTTCGGTTTTCGACGACGAACCGGAGGGCGGGACGTGCCAGGCGAGATATCAAAGAACGGAGGAAGCAGCAAGTCAAATGAATAACAGATGATTCCATTTGCATTACTTTATGTTCATGAAGATGGAAAGCCGTGGCAGGAGGTGGGATTTAATTATAAGTTACTTAATAAGTAAGCTCATAAATATACCAGCCAAGATAGCATATCGTAAAGTGCATGGTTGTCCAGAGATGTTGGCTATTTAATTAAGGGTAGGGGTAAATCTGTGAGAGGCAATACGTGGCGAAAAACACACCCAGGATAAGTTCCCACGAGTTATTAATTCCTCATTCATCCATTCATTCAGTTTAATTGATCATGACCATGATGATCACGCTCCTTCATTCATTCATTATCATTAATTCATACACAAACCCATTCATTACTAATTACTTGCGGCGTGCAGCTCTGAACGAACCGCCAGCTGAAGCTGATGGGATCTCACGCTAGCACCGTCCTCAACCCGTCGGACCCCGTGACACATCCGCCCCACATCCGCCGGACCCCGTGACACATCCGCCCCACATCCGCCGGACCCCGTGACACATCCGCCCCACATCCGCCCCACATCCGCCGGACCCCGCCGGACCCCGCCGGACCCCGTCGGACCCCGTGACACATCCGCCAGACTCCACGACGTTTCCGTCTCATCCAATTTCACTCCAATGTCCACGGCAAAGGTATTCTGACGGCCCGTTAATTCTGCACCGACGCAAAATGCCCCGGCATTCATTCCGGTGCTATATTCACGGGTGAGAGCCAAACGATTCCGACCCTTCTACCGTGATGTCTACGTTTGTTTCGTCATCACCGGCCGCCAGCGCGTCGAGCGAGCCTGCGACCGAAACCCGCTTTTGCACGCCAAAAAATTGAATTGCTGTATGTAAACATGTGTTCAGGTGGACCATTAATACCATTGCTTGAAGCAACTGTGTCATCCCCTCAGTGTTTGTGGTATCTACCACAACACATGCTATGACCCAGTCTATGCCCCATGTAGATGTGTTCACTTAGCCGTGGGGGCAAAATTACATGCTGTGTCAAATTCCTGATCATATCACGTGAGCCCGCATCAGGGTATGTAGGTATAGAAGACGCAGTTCACATCCTTCAGCCATTCAGTCAGTCATCCACATCGCAGGCCAAAGAACAACCCTAAGAAAATAATGTCCACGAATAAGGTGGCAACACTATCCATAAAGATGCGTACAACAGGCTCAATAAGTTTTCGATGTCATAATTTACGGCAGACAGTGCCAGCTGACATGCATACATACAGCATGTTTACATGCTCTAAGCACCTCCACCAATGTCGGCTTTGTCACGCGCTTTAATTAAATGTTCCATATGTTGATTATCCATACCGACATCAACTTGGGGGAGGGAGATGGTCGAGTGGTTAAGGTGTTGAGCTCTGGGTACCAAAGGTCCCGGGTTCAACACTCGCACCACTCGGTGCGACACTCGCACCACTCGCACCACTCGCACCACTCGCACCACTCGGGACATTTCCCAATCCCGCGGCCCACCGGCGAAAGTGTGGGCGGCGTCACTAGCCGTGATCGTGCATAAAGTGCGTCTAGAACCACCCGATGAACAAGCAAACATCAACTTCACGCCACAACCATTATGAAACAAAACACGAGCATTATGAAGCATCGTGAAACAAATCGACAAAGCGTGTCGCTTCACTGTACAATTTGCGTACCCGACTCCCATGGCTGAGGCCATGGACCGGTCCAGCGCCATGGAGGCAGAGACAGCTGGCTGAGTAAATGTACACAATCAGTTAGTTGGTTGGTTGGCGGATTGATCCGCTGGTGGGCTGATTGGTTGGTTGGTTGTTAGTTGGTTGGTCGGTTAGTTGGTCGGTTGGCGGATTGATCCACTGGTGGGCTGATTGGTTGGTTGGTTGGCTGATTGGTTGATTGATTGTTAGTTGGTTGGTCGGTTAGTTGGTCGGTTGGCGGATTGATCCGCTGGTGGACTGATTGGTTGGTTGGTTGGCTGATTGGTCGGTTGATTGTTAGTTGGTTGGTCGGTTAGTTGGTCGGTTGGCGGATTGATCCGCTGGTGGGCTGATTGGTTGGTTGGTTGGCTGATTGGTTGATTGATTGTTAGTTGGTCGGTTGGCGGATTGATCCGCTGGTGGACTGATTGGTTGGTTGGTTGGCTGATTGGTCGGTTGATTGTTAGTTGGTTGGTCGGTTTTGGTCGGTTGGCGGATTATCGCTTATTGGTTGGTTGGTTTGGTGTTTTTTTGTTGGGTTTGGTTGTGTGGTGATGATTGGTTGTTGGTTGGCTGATTGGTGGTTGATTGTTAGTTGGTTGGTCGGTTAGTTGGTCGGTTGGCGGATTGATCCGCTGGTGGACTGATTGGTTGGTTGGTTGGCTGATTGGTCGGTTGATTGTTAGTTGGTTGGTCGGTTAGTTGGTTGGTTGGTGGATTGATCCGCTGGTGGATTGATTGGTTGGTTGGTTGGCTGGCAATTGGTTTCTACGACTGCCGTCGCCATGCAACGTCGCCAATCTCTCGCGCCGACTGGCCGCGGGCAAACAGCAGTGACAGGTGGGGCTCGAACCAGACACATTTCTGTTCGAAGATGAGCATCCTACCTACGCTGGAGCACTCATTCCCGGGCGTCTCGACACCAAAACTCGACACTCCCGCGTACGTCAATACACACCGAAGTAGGCACTTCATTAACGGGAGAGCACCACATTGGTATCTCGAAACGGCAGCGCTTCAGAACAAAGCGCATGCTGCGGCGAAGAGAACGCTGTGGATATCAAACTCACCGTTTTCTTCAGCCTGGATATGGGAGACATGTTGAGGCCGGCGATGATGGCCATCAGGGAGTTGAAGCTTCCGGTTGTTGTTGAAGCACTCTCGCCCCGCCTCGATCCAGTACTCGATCAGTCTGGCGCGCTGTCTCTTCTTCACGTGCTGCAGGAGATTTGGCACCGGCACCGAGACCAATGTTGTTGACTGCGTCGACGTCGACGTTAATTTTTTTGCAGACTACTATGGGTTTAAATGGGGACCCCGCCACTTTGAGCATTCCAGCACATTTAAATCAGGAGCAGATACAGGGGGACTGGGGACATGTGCCTCTCCCCATCCCACATGGACAGATGGCGCCCATCTAAACGGAAGAAGGCATTCTTTCAGTATGCACGAGGTGCACCTCTCCCCTTCCGCTCGGCAAATTTTCAGCCGAAGCGCCCCTCCAAGGACTTTCACAGCGACGCCTCTTCCGGGAAATCGCGCCCCATCCAGACGAGTGTCCCTCATGACAATTCCTGGATCCGTGGAAGTCCAGGTGGAAACACGAAATGTCTGCCGCGGCAATTCGGTCGTTTGTTTCCTTCACCCAAACATTGATATGTTACACCGGTCGGGATCCAACCACATCTGCAGTACGAACAATAATACGTGTTGGGCTCCTGGGCCCTAAAAGTCGCGCAGGGACCCCGATAAATTATACCACAGCCTCCAAAACCGTGCTGAAATCCCACAAATGTGCGTCAGGAGCCCCAATTAAACACAGCGAACCCCTAAGAGCATAACCGGAGGCCGAAAACGCACCTTGCCCTCTAAAGTGTACCAAGGTTTGCAAATAGCGGCCCTAAACATGCGTTCCCGCTCTAAATAAACACACCGGGAGCTTTTAAAATAACACAACGAAGGCCCTCAAAGTACACCGGGATCATGCGACCGCATCGGGGCCTCAAGAACAGGTTGGGCCATCAAAAGGCGACGTGGTCCGACGTGGTCCGACGTGGTCATAAAAAGGAACACAAAGAACTGGACACTAAATAAACACATCGTGGTCTTCGAAAACGCGCCAATACTTACAAATCGTCGTTTAAAAATCGCTAAAATATCGTCGGGGCATGAAAAAGCAACAAAACTTTTAAAAATAAAAAGAAAAGAGTACCGGGCCCTTAATAACAAATTGGCTGGAGCTCTAAAACACATCTGTAGACAAATAAAATGCAACGGGTCCAAAAACGAGCACCAAGGCAGGACCTCGGTTCGGTAGCCAATCTGGGGGCGCATTTAACCAAAGAGATGCGGTGCATCGAAGCTCAGCGGGTATCCGGATTTCTTGACCACCAGAAAATGTTGGAAGAGGAAGAAGGAAGAATAAGAAGAATTCAAACATGGAATTGAATTCATCGCATTTTACTAGCGAACCCTCATGACAAGCATTCCACACATCAAATATGACAAGACTATCATGTGGCAGCAATTAGCAAAACGTAGGAGAAACCGGAGAATAGCACGAAGTGTGGCGAATGCGACGAATGCACAAGGCGGGTGCGCACGTGCACGGACGTTGGCGTTCTGGCAACCAGTCATCACTAACTGGCATGCCTGAAATTGGAAAATTTTACATTTCTAAGTGATTTGTTACCGGTGTAATTTCAGCAGTGTGAGGTGACTTATCAAGGGATACCAGAAGAAAATCATTCGAACAGGATGGGGAGTTAGAGTTGAAATCCGGTGGCTCAGAAAATATGGTGGTAGATTGAGCCCCAGGGCAACTGAGTTTGCCACTAATTATTTACATTAAAAAATGGACCCACTTGAAAAATAGTGGTTACCTAAATAGTGGTTAAATAGCATCCTCCGTTCTGGGCTCGATCGCTTACCGCCGTGCTGGTCAATCTGGAGGACAGCCCGGTCACCGACCAACCACCACCGCCACGGAACGGGGGACCCTCCGACCGCCGAACCGGCGAGGGGATGAGGTGTCAGACCAGAGGGGAGGTCTGACAGGCGATCACTCTTTCGAGATATGTCAATGGGTAGCCCACCCGGGACCCGGGAGTTACCCACTTCTCGGCACAGGTGAGCACAGGTGAAGGTCACGGCACAGTACAGGTGGAAATCGGCAGATCGGTTGCGGCAGTGAAAGGGTGAACGATATGTACCTAAGCGACAACTTTCCTGCTATTCGGCGGTAAAGCGGAGTCATCCCATTGCCCAGCCGCACAAAGATCACTCCACCCCGAAAGGTTTATATATATATATATATATATATAAATATATACATAAATATATATATATATATATATATATATATATATATATATATATATATATATATATATATATATATATATATGCGTCATCTCACTTACCAGCTGCGCTAGTAAACTGGTCGGGCACATGGTCAACGCACGATTGAGACATTTTCTAGAACACAACGACCTGCTCGACAAATTCCGGTGCGGCTTCCAGTGTCAACAATCAACAACAGACCATCGCATTAGACTAGTGCACGACATCAAAAGTGGTCTACGCATCGCACAACAATAGCTCCTTGCTTAGACATCACTGCCTCGCATTCGACCGAGTACACAAGTCCGCAATGCCAGATAAACTCCACAAGGTAGGCCTACGCGGACACATGGCACACTTCATTCTCAACTTTCACAGAGACAGGACCCTTAAGGTCAGATGCGGCAGCGTCACATCAAGGCTCCACACCTAAGGATCAGGGTCTGGCACAGGGGAGCGTGCTATCGACGCGCCTCTTCCTCGTCATGATTGACGACTTACTTGCTGATCACACCGACACTTTCAATCTTCACTTTTCGCGTACGACATAGCCATTTGGACAACAGCAAAATGCGCCATAAAAGCTGAGAAAACCATAGCGATATTTAGCCCGCATAGCGAAGTGGCGCAAAATTTGGGGATTTACCCTGTCCGCAGAAAAGTAACCCAGTCACCGATAGTCTCTGTCCTACACCAACATTCTTCCTAACATTTAAAAAAATGATTCCCTAACCATTAATAGGTAGGCAGGAGTGCCCTTCCATACCCGTGTGACCTAATTGCGTTAAATTCCATGGATGAGAAGTAAGTCATGGTAAGCAAGTCAGGGTAGGTCACACCACTCCCTGCTCGTGATCCCGCCATCAGATATTAGAAGAAAAAATCCTGAAGTCCTCTCAGACAAATAGCAAAGCATAATGACGTCGTCGAAGGCCCCAGGAAGACTGTGCTTGGCAATGCCATCGACCAGGTGAAAAGCTTCAAGTTCTTAGGAGTGAACTTGGACTAAAACCTTAACTTCAACACACATATAACTGCCACCTTGAAGAGATGCGCGAAATGTGCCAACATACTCCGTGCACTTACAGGCACAGACTTTGGCGGAGACAGGAAAACACAGACTCCACAAGCTAACGGCATCATTTTTGCTACCATTTCACCAACACTGAGCAAAAAGTTGAAAACCATTCAAAACAACTGCATCAGAGCAGCCGGAGGAGCCATCATCGCCACACCGAAAGCCAGTCTACGTGTCTAAGTAGACTTAGGCACGCCTCCCGGTCTTCGGTACACAACTGCAAGGCACTCCTGCAACGTCACATACGTAGGCATCGCCAGAACACATGGACACAACACAACTCTACACCTCACCACTCCAACCACACTCGCACCAATCCAACGCTAGGCACATGAAACACATTAAATCAATCACACCGTCAAAAGGAAGTCATCCTCACCAAGCTCAAAAATGGTTGTGCGAAGCTAGCTCAGCCTCAACTGGAGGATTACCATTATACAACACTTCACTGCGACACCTGTTACACCACATTTGGCATCGGCCTCATCCTGCTAGACTGTAGTACCTATATTTGATGCTCAAAGCAACTACTGAAGGCCTTCTACCAAAAGAAAAGCATCACTCCAGCTTCCATCGCTTCTGGGTGACGACCATCCAGAAATCCTCCAATTACTATTTGGCTATCTGTACGCCGCAAACTAACCGGAGTACTACAACACCACACCACCAACACACACTTCAGCATGCAATGCATGCCCGCGCATACACTCTTAGGAATAAAGTATATACCCATCCACGAATGGTAACGGACGCACATGAGCCGGGCTCTCTTTCCGATTCGAAATAAATTACTACCTAGCGGTGTTATCGAACGTAGACTTGTTTCAAAAAAATTACATCACGCAAAACACTTACCCAGAGGTGCCATCGGACGCAGATGAGTCGATTCGCCTTGCAATTCATGACGTAAAACGGCTACCGGGAGGCACAGCGGACGCAGATGCCGAATTGCCGAACAACATACTAGCCCCACACAACCCTGCATGAAAGCATACTCCTGCTAACCAGTACTAACTGATACTGCGGCAGCTGGCGTGATAGGCGATGATGGGACAATTACATTCGCAAAATCAACTTCTCGGCACCCTTCCCCCATCCCAACTACAAATTATCTTGCGGAAGAGTAAAGCAAAGCCAACAGCACAAAACATCCTGGAGATGTCCCCCAGCCCCCGGCTTCAGCACCTTAGCGTCACACACACTATAACGAAAGACTTCCTTAACGTATATTTACTCCGCCTTAGACTTGCTTGCAAAGCAGACTCGCTTTAAAGGCGGCGCAAATAGACTATGTTCCGGCACGGCCCAAAGCAGCTCACTCCCCCCCCGGCGGTAACAGTTGAACGGCCCTATTGCAGCTTGGACATAGTTGAACAGATCAGTCCAGAACAGAACAGACATATTTGGTCTCCATGTATTTCTGCACACTTTACATAACACTTCACAGCACTGACAGACTCGTGAACTTCGCACAACACAGCAGCCGCCTCCACACGAACCACTGAAACAGGGCCCTCCCGGCAGCGGTGCTGCCATCTGCTAGCAACCCAACTCGAACTTACCGCCACGGCCCACTGACGAAAATAAAGACATCCTTCTCCCGAAACCGCCGCGTGGCTGGGCAGCGCAATCGCCTCACCGCGCCAGTACCGGCGCATATCAGCGCCAGTACCGGCGCCTATCAGCGCCAGTATCGGCGTATATCAGCGTCCGTATCGGCGCTTATCACAACCGCACCATCTTCCGGCAGTCACACTCGCACCGTATTCTCGATGACTAGATGGCGCGCGGCGGCGGACGTCCGCCAGTGGCGGGCATCAATGGCGGGAAACTGCGCCGAGTGGCGCGCGCGCGCCACGCTTCTGGCGCCATCATTTTGTACACGTCGCTGGCGACGCGTACAAACGCACACCATGGACCGGCGGAGCGCCAGAACTGATCGCGGGCGCGCGGCTGCCGGCAGCTGACGGCTGACGGCTGACGGCTGACGGTAGCTGACGCAGCCAACAGGTGCGCCGTCATCGGCAACAACACGTCCAGCAGACGACACACGCGCGGAGAAAAACTTCCACCCGTCTCTCTACCGGCGCCACTTCTGGCAAACCTACCGGCTGTACGCTACCAGCTGCATGACTGGCCGGTGCTGCGTCCCACCAATGACAATGTCCCATGGTGCGCGTGAGCGTTGTCAAAACAAACGCATCAGTTCAACTTCGACAATTTTGCAGCTACGGCTGACGTCAAGAAGTGTAGCGAATGCACGCTGCCGGCTCAGCATTCGACCACCCGGGAATAGACCACGACGTGACTCCAATACGGCCTGACCCGCTCGGTCGGGTCCAGTCAGTTCGACAGCTCAGAAACAGTGGTAAAATTCGACGCCCTCAACAACATCGTCAGGAAGGCCCGCTGTGTCCCGGGGACTCGTCCTTGGCCCGCTCCCTTTCGAAACCGAGCACCTCTGCCCGAGGTTATCAGCGGCCGGGCATGAAGCGCGCGGTCCGCACACGCCTGCCCGCCGGCGTCTCCGATCGTCCGTCGCTGTCGCAGACGTCAGCTGATATTAGCTGAAGTCAGCCGACAACGTGAACGGCGCCACAATTCGATGCTCAGTCAGCGTCGCTCGCCGTATCACTCTCTGTCAGTCCGTCGCGTGCGACAGATAGTCGTCAGAGCCACCCTCAGGCCGATCTCTGTTGTGTTGGTACTCCTCACAGCGCACGACGCATCTCACTGGATGCGGCCGCTCAGCAGGTCGACGCACCGAGAGCGACTTCGGAGCACATGGCGACGTCATCGCGACACGCCATGACGTCATGGCCAGGCGAGCCGCGCCGCAGCTCACGGTCGCCGTTCGTGGCGAAACAACGCCGTCACCGCCAGAACGTGATGTCATACGAATCGAGCTTCGACCCACCTCCTCCTCCTCGGCGGTGCCGCAACCAACGCGGCCGGGCGACCGGTGACGTCAGCACACTGGCGTCTGGTGACGTCACCGGCACCGGATATACCGGCCGGACGACCGGTGACGTCAGCACAGCACTGGCGTCTGCTACGGACTGGTGACGTCACCGGCACCGGATAGACAGATGACGTCACAGTCTCACAACGGTGAGGCCGATGGCGCCCTTGGTCCTCCGCAGCAGGTCGATCACTTCCTCGGACGTGAGGCCCTTCACCGGTACGTCGTTTACCTGCGGCACAGAGGACTGACGTTCAGTCCAGCCATCGCTGATGATCAGTTGGTTGGTTATTGGTTTTACGACACGTCGACCGTTGAGTCATGTAGCGTCGCCAATCTCTCACGCCGATTGGTCGCGGGCGAAGAGCAGCGACAGGTGAGACTCGAACCCACCATCTTTCGATTGTAGGACGACATCTTGCCCCTAGACCACTCGTCTCCGCTGATCGTCAGCCATGTGAACGAGTTGCTTTGTGTTTTGTGGTGTTTTGAAGCCCGAGGATGTGGTGCCGACGTCTTTTTGCGCCACTGCAAGCCCTTTCAGATACGACTGGGCATCCCGACTGGGTCGGGGGGTCTAGACCCCTGGAATTGGTACCCTGTTGGTGTTAATTTGTAATTTTCCTTGTTCAATTTGAAATAAGCCTTGAAGTCAAGGACTTTGACCGCCCCCTGGCTTCTACTCAAGAGGAAAGAACCAGTGGGGGATTCATGGTGAGAACTACCGACTGCGATAATAAAATTTGAGCGCCCGAATTGTAGTATTCATATGATCAGGGAAATCGTATTGCTACTTTAATATATATATATATATATATATATATATATATATATATATATCACGGAAGTTTCCACATTGCTACTTCAAACGCTACGTCGAAGCCTTCCTTGCATCTTGAGAAGACGCCACGTTGAAACGTCGGTAAGATTTCTAAATAAAGCAGCAAAAAGATGCGCTGGATTAAGTGAACTCTATAATTTGGCCAAGAAGGACTTGAAAGCACATATCTACACACATGTCCGGTCATTCAAAATGAATCGCTTCACGGATGATGTCGCCCCGGTAGCGCAGTTGGCTGAAGCGCTGGCCTGCTCTGGTCTCCCCTGTCCTGGCGACACAGGGTTTGAGTCGCTTCGCGCGCTCGCATTTAGCCCCCGGCTGGGAGAGTCAGTTGGCAGCTGGCCCTCGACTGCGGGCATGGGAGCGGGCATGGGAAGTGCCATATAGGCAACAACAAAAGAAGAGATAAGTGTCGCATGGTAAAAAGGCACACGCACGCAGGGGGCTACAAACAAGATTGGTGCCGTTTGTTGCACGTTCAATCTCCCCACAAACTCTCCCATCAATGGCAGATGTTGCCACCTAAAGCCTTTTCGAACGACACCAAGTATGATGTGGGTCATGGTCTTTTCCGGATTGAAGACAACACATTTTGTGTCCGGAATATCTTGGGTTAATCTGGTCGTCCGGATTTCTCTTTCCTCTCCGTCCCCTTCCAGCTCGCGTGACCTCCAGCCGCAGTGTGCGTGACCTTGCACCGACCTGGCGCATGACCTTGCACTGACCTTGACGAGAACGTCGCCGACCTGGAGCCGGCCGTCGCGCGCGGCCACGCTGTCCGGATATATCTGCGACACGACGTGACTGCCATCTGTCGAGTGAAGCGAGAAGCCGAGCCTCGACGACCAGCCGCGTCGCAGCTGGATGCACATGCTCTGCAAAGCAAGCGAGGAGAGTTGAGCCAGAAATTCCCAAGACAAAACATCGAAATGGGTTTGCATGGCGATCGACGCGGCGCGACAGCCCCGAATCAAAGGGGCAGATGGGGCCACAGCCGTTGGAGCGGCCCGAAAATGGGGAGTCAATGTTAGGACCAGTTCCTTCCAGTCAAAACCATAAGGTTATTGGTTAAGATCGGAGGATATTGTGGGGGAGGGGAGGGGAGGAAGGAGCATGGTCTCCGGTCTATATAGCCGGAGACCAGGCAGGCCATATGGCCATATGGCAGGCCATATGA
>JAOTOM010004943.1:0-12500 GCA_034440615.1 Ashinkailepas kermadecensis
CCGGCTCTGGACATGATATCACGACTTCCCAATCAACCGACAGCTCGCCGGTGGGAAGCTGCGTGGCTGGAACACAGCTAAACTCGCAGCCGCAGCTCAGGTAAGTGCATTGTTTATCTCTGCGCCTGGATGCTAACGTTTCGTGTCGGTGGGAGAAATGTCTCTGGGAGACGGACAGGTTGGAGTGCTATGTTATGCGAAACATTGAATTCCAGTGAATATATATATATATATATATATATATATATATATATATATATATATATATATATACATATATACATATATCATGATCACATATTGATACAGCATATTGATATAGCATATTCGTGATATAACACATTCGTATTTCCACTGCAGGTCTTGAGTGTTTTTTATATTGAGACTGGCACTCACGACGAACGAACTCCGTTTATAATGCGCAGGTAAACAGACAAGTAAACGGATTGATCATTCGGCGCCCTGAAGGTACTGCGTGATCAATCTAGCTCAAGCGTTCCTCTGTGAGGCAAAGTTAAGACAATTATATACTGCTATAGACGTGCATGGATCTGCCGGCACATTACACCATGATTGGTCCAAAGGCGCATCATGTGAACACCAGGTTAGTGCCAATAAGGTAACAGCAGTGTGGTGTTCTGCGTCTGAGGGGGCGGGGCTGTCACAATTGTAGTTCTTCATTTCGAAGTGTATGTTTTTGTATTCTCAGACGATTGAATGTGAATAGTATGCATTTGTAGTTGGGTGGTGGCATCCACGAAACGAAATGGAATTGATGCTGAAATACCACCTAATAATACGTGCTTTAGTTACCTACTTCATTATGCCATATAGTCAGTTGCTATATTGGCACTCGCCACCACAACACCGCACTCGCAACCCAACAGTAAATACTGCTGATGTCCTTTACAGTCAGCATTTCGAACGAAAAGCATTCCGGCTCGTGGTAGTCTTCCCTGCGCCGGTTCAGAGTGACAGAGGCTTCTGTTCCGCAGCGTAAAGCTCAGCTTGCGGCCGCTGGAGATGCTGCAAAAGGAGGCTCGTGCTGAGGTGGCGGCCATCCGGCGAGAGCTGACCGCACTGCAGCTGCGCCATCGCCTGTATGCAGCTGGCACGGCCAGCACTCGCGTGTGGCACGTGTTGGTCGTGGCGGCGGCTCTGCAGCTCGCCATCAGCTGGCTCTCGTGTTTGTTGTAGCGTGTGTGACGACATGTGACGTGACTCGTGTTTTCACGTGACATGTGACGGCCAGCGTGTATGGGTTGTCGGGCTGCGGCGACTGGCCGCGGGCTCCTCAGCCACCTTTTGGACATGCTCACCTAAGTGCTATGCAGTTTATTTTGTTCTTCAATTACTCGGATGTAAACCGGTGTTATGCGTGTTTCACAAATATATGCGGGACAGCAATATTGAAGCGAGTTACAGCTCATCTGTTCATTCAGCCTTTCGTTGGACCGGCCCCTCGTTATGTTCGTTCTCTTCTCCGTCATCAATCCTTGATGCCCGTGCAAATTGGAACTCAGCGACAATTACCACATGATACAAGATGAGTTTGTCTCTATTGCACCGGCGACACATCCACTTTAGCCTGACAGTGGTGAAGAACACGCTTTGAATTGTTTGGCCCACACTGCGAAAACTTCGTGTGTCTTCTCTGTCTTTCTCATCTATTTCATACAATTATGGATGATCAAGTAGAGGTATGGGGTGACCAGTGCGGCTTAGGGGTTTATTCGTGTGATTACACTTAGTCAGCAATATTTGTGATCCCTATTTGACCTGGTGAGATTAGTTTAAAAGTGTACTTTATTAGCACCGCTCACTGTTCGGTGCCCACTTGCATCGTTGATCCTGAATCGCATTGGTGTTACAAGATAAAAACCAGCATTTTTTTATTTGAAAACAAAATCAACATAACTACATGCCACATCAGAACACGTATTGAACAACGAATATCAGTAGAATATATATATATATATATATATATATATATATATATATATATATATATATATATATATATATATATATGTATATATATGTGTGTGCGCAAACTGTTACCATAATGCATCTCACTTAGCATCATAAGCGCAGCACGTACCCGCATGGCCTGTTCGACTGGGACAGGGGTTTGCTCGTTTCTGAGCTTTCCGTATGATTGACGTACGTTTGTGGCGTCCTACTTCGGATCTCGTGAATGACGGCAAGTCTAATCTCTTCTGTGTGGTATGGGTTGCCTATGAGACACTTTGCTGTTCAGATAGTACAACATAACTAATATAGCGGTTGGTTGCAATATTGAGACATTTGGGTGATCAATGACAATGAGGCGTAAATTAATATTTAAATTAAAACTTTTCTGCATATTTCCTATGCTTCAGTCTATTGCCTTCTTCAGGGTACAAGGTTTTCAAATCGGCATTGGCCTAACAAAGTTACCAGTCATAGCACGTGACAAATGTGAGCTACACCTCTCACAAAGCAGTTTAAGATGACAAGAAGATAACAAGAAGAGCAATCTTACAATTACCATAAGACAACTGTGCTCGTGTGTGTGTGTCGGTGTCCTTGTCTCTGAATGTGCCTGTGTCTACGTCAATGTCTGTGCCTGTGTGACAATGTACATTTATGTGCGTGTGTCCGTGAGTATGTCCATACTCCCCTGGTCGGCCCCAATCTGGATTTCGGTTACGTTGGAGACCCCCCCCCCCCACCCACCCGATGTCAATCTTCGGATTGTTTGAGCCGTGATGATTGTCGTTCTGAAAAATCCCGTCGACATATTCGTGGTATCTTCAGTAACGATGTACGCTGCCGCGAGCAGTCTACGTTAGACTAAAGGAACACAAGGCAGACCAAGACACCTTCGGACCTCGAGTGCCGTGGTCGGGGCGTCGGTAGCTCAGTGGTTAAGCTGAGCGTCTGGCAAGCCAGAGGTACGGGGTTCGATTCCCCGCGATGCCCGCCCTTCCTGCCAGGGTGAGAGGGCAGGCGACGCCATAAGGCCTCAGCTGCTGAGTGTGTCGTAAAACCACAATCCAATCCAATCCGAGTGCTGTGGTCATGCATGCGGTCAAGGAATCTGCCCGAATGTGGATGCAGCGGCGTTGCATGACCACCTCACCAAACAGCAACATCGACTGCTTGAGGTAACGTACATCGCCACTGACGATACCACGAATATGTCGAGGTTGTTTTTTCAGAACGGCATTCAACTCGGATCAAGCAACCTGAAGATGCCCATGTAGGGGTGGTTTTCCATACCGTAACCGAAATTCAGATTGCGGACGACGAAGGGAGCATGAACACACTCACAGATACATGCCCAGAGATACATACATGCATATTGTCACACAGACACAGACACTCACACTGGCACAAACACACACATACACACACACACTCATACACGTGTCTTGTGGTAATTGTAAGATTGTTCTTCTTGTTGTCTTCTTGTCATCTTGAACTTTTTTTTCGGATGTGGAACTCTTTTTTATCACGCGTGATTTTGGCTGGTGATTTTGTTAGGTCAATGTCGATTTGAAAACATTGTACCCTGGTGAAGGCAATAGGCAAAACGGAGGAGATAGACCGAAAAGTGCTTCATCTTTATCAATATCTTATCTGTATCGCTTTATCAATTTAGGTGTCATTGTCATCGATCACCCTAATATAGCTGTGTTATGCCTGGAGATGCTAGGAGTGTGCGGATATAACGGTGTTATGCCTCGAGAGTGGGCCTGCCAGATGTGTGCAGCCTTGCGGATAAATATAGCGGTATTATGCCTGTAGAGTGGGCGTGCCAGATGTGTGCGGACTTGCAGATAAATATAGCGGTATTATGCCTGGAGAGAAGGCGTGCAAGGGTGTGCGGTCTTGCGGATAATCAGACGATCCCTGAAGTGCTCCTCCAGCCACTCGATAGCACATTGGTCGTTGAGGGGAGGGAGATGCACTTTCATGTTCAAACCACCACTAGCAGACGTCCTGGTCCGAAGTATGTTATGTCAGCGATAGGTATAAAGCGGTAAGATAAAATTAAAAACTTGCCATGACAAAAAATGCGACGAGCTTGGTAGTGTGTTTCTTCTCTCTTTTATTCCTCTGTTTCCACCCCTCTCTCGCTCACTCTCTACCTCTCTCTCTACCCCGCCCTCGCCTTCGCCTTCGCCCTCCCCTTCGCCCCTTATCTCCTTCGCCACTTCTCTCCCTCGCCACTCTCTTTCTTTCTCTCTCTCTCTCTCTCTCTCTCTCTCTCTCTCTCTCTCTCTCTCTCTCTCTCTCTCTACCTCTCTCTCTACCCCGCCCTCGCCTTCGCCTTCGCCCTCCTTCGCCCCTTATCTCCTTCTCTCTCTCTCTCTCTTCTTTCTCTCTCTCTCTCTCTCTCTCTCTCTCTCTCTTTTTCTTTTTTTTTTTTTTTTTTTTTTTTTTTTTTTTTTTTTTTTTTTTTTTTTTTTTTTTTTTTTTTTTTTTTTTTTTTTTTTTTTTTTTTTTTTTTTTTTTTTTTTTTCTCTCTCTCTCTCTCTCTCTCTCTCTCTCTCTCTCTCTCTCTCTCTCTCTCTCTCTCTCTCTCTCTCTCTCTCTCTCTCTCTCTCTCTCTCTCTCTCTCTCTCTCTCTCTCTCTCTCTCTCTCTCTCTCTCTCTCTCTCTCTCTCTCTCTCTCTCTCTCTCTCTCTCTCTCTCTCTCTCTCTCTCTCTCTCTCCCTCACTCTCTCTTATAGGCCGAATATAGACCCATCTTATGTCTGTCTTTCTGTTTCTGTTTGTCTGTCTGTCACCCACATACACGCTTGAAGTGTTCTTTCTTTTTCTTCTCTACGAAAAGCCACTTATCTATTTACTATTTTTCTAGTATTCCCAGCTCAGCAACAACAAAGCAACTATCTCCATTCTAGACATGTCCTGTTCTGCCGTCCTATTCCAGAATATCCTGCTAGTCCTCGACGCTATGCTCGTAATCACCTGAGGCATCAAGTGGTGCCGTGATTGGAGTCTATCAGGGACTCCTACTCTTGTGAACTGCACTAAATGTCTTCGGCTAAATGCTTACCATCAATGAATCGATTCAACACTTAGCCACAGGCGGCGTGTAATAAATCGATTGTGTCTCAGTGATAGACTCCACAGCTTTGGAAGATTATGGTCTTCATATGCAATGCAGAAGACATCGAGGGAAGCAAGTCCATCATTTTGGGGAAGGTGACCCATCTAGCAAGTATATGAACGTAAAGCAACAGTACTGCTCTCGACGGAATATGCAGAGTATCGTCCCTTTTTTGGCGTAGATAGTGAGCGACGGTGCCCTCAGGTTCGCTATTGCTTTTTGATGTCCTTTTCTGCAAGCTTTGGTGGCACTAATTCTAGTTCATATCATACCGAACTGTGGCGCCAAAGGTGCGGGTTGTTCGGAACATTGTATATTTGCATTGCTGTGCATTGCAAGTAACCAGATGGCACTTACTTCTTAGTTACTGGATAATCTTGTCTATATTCACGTTGCATCCGACATTCCACTCTTCCAAGCTTCGTTTACCTTATTGAACACGGATGGGTTTTGTTCAGTTTTTGGTTAAATCATAGCGATATCGTAAAATTCAACATATATGACGAAACATCATCAGATGTGAATCGAGATCAGTGACACCATGTCGCATCGGAAAGGTCGCAGATGAGACGGAATTATCTGAAAACATGCAAAATATGAAAT
This sequence comes from Ashinkailepas kermadecensis, assembly GCA_034440615.1. Classification (NCBI taxonomy): domain Eukaryota; kingdom Metazoa; phylum Arthropoda; class Thecostraca; family Neolepadidae; genus Ashinkailepas; species Ashinkailepas kermadecensis. The sequence goes on from JAOTOM010004943.1 coordinate 5,708, forward strand.
AAATATCAAGTAACATTCAGTGCAGCAAAAACGGACACGACTGAAGTTCACAAAGTGCGCAATACACGCCTGCATAAATATTGTCACAGTTCAGTTCCTTGAAACGATTTCACAAAATGAATGAAAATGTATACTAAGAGATATGCAGCTGATGTGACCAACTGTGACGCGTCGACTGTGACAAAGCCGATCTGTTTGTGGCACTTATCCCCTACGTCTTCATATAATATGCTATCAGAGCATACCGACTTATCTGTAGTCGTTCCAGAGTCAATTGACGTCGACCATCTCGATGATCTCGAGTAAGCCTTTCCATTGGGAATTGTTCTTGAGGTATTTTGATGGTGTAGCTTCAAAATCAGCAACTATATTTGCTGATTTCGATTCCTTCATCTTAACAAGATGCGATACACGAGCAAGGTACACTTTTGAACATCGCATATTCGTGAAATTTTTGCATTTGACGTGCAGTGAAAACTCACTAATTGTTTTTTTAGGGACAAAATTTGTATCATAGCTTTGCGTAGCAACCAGTGCGATGGTTAGGCTTTCCATCTAGTGTAGCTTGAGGCAATTACAAAGGGTAACAGCCAATTCTTGAACAGTGGGTCAAACTACGAACTATGCCGTTTTTCGCAACTACAAAAAAAAACGGCAGGCATTAGCGCTCCGCTGGAGGGAGGGAACATGTTGGATGGTTTGTATTCAGAATCGCGCATTATCGGCTCTTAATCTCATGTATTGCTCTCAATTGGCCATGCTGGATGTGATAAGGTGATGAATAACTCGGTGTGTTTACATAGGTCAATGACCAGGGCCATTCGAGGGGATTTACTCAGCTTGACCACAGATGACCTCTTTTAGTTTGTTAGTCACGGTGGAGTAAATTTAAACACTGAAACTACTTCGCGTTCATGTTTACACCTCGGCATAAGGAAATAGCATTTTGGGCTTCCTAAACGAGGTCAGAAATTCTACCTAAGCTAACCCTTGACCTATGAAACGAATAATAATAAATTACAAATTGTTGCTATCCGAAGGTCCAAATGAATGTTATATTGAACAAATCAAGCGTGCATTGTTATCGTTTTCTGCAAAGGAACAAGTGAACACGAAAATGTTCGATTTTTGCACAAATTTACCTTTAATCTAACCTGAAAGGTCAACTAGTGATCGAAAATGAAGCAAAACTTATGAACCGCAAGGTCTTGCCGCATGCAGAACGTTGAGGTTGCTTAATGTCTCTCGCCCTTTCCGTTTGGAAACGCTGGAGAGCTGCAGCAACACACTGCACTGGGAAAGTGGCAAAAATGCTGTGTGTGGCGAAGGTTAAGGTTGTTGCACATAATGCGTGCCAAAAATGGCCATTTTATTTACTATTTCATTTTGATATTAGTGCAATGGTATGTAGGTCATGTGATATATTTAACCATGCGAACACACGTAGGATTTCTAAAACGTACCACTTTAATGCTGGACCCTTTCAAGCCGAAGACCATTCTATAATTTCGTTCAGTTCGCGCGCGAGAATTGCAACTTTTTTTTCTCCAAACCTGTTTTTATTGTGAAGAGACGTTCTTAAATTATATCATGTAACTGATAACTATTAAATTACATGCTAGGCCGATAGTTTGTACCATACTCTCGACTGAATGGGGATACCAAAGATATTGTGAGTTATTCTTGACAGGATGATCATTGCACAAGAGCTGAACATTTGTTTGATATGCATTTATCTCCTTGTTCCTGATATTCATGTAATATCATGCAGCACCCCGACTAAAGCCAATAATCGTGCTAACTCGATAAGCGATGCAAATCTGCTGGATGCAGTTGAAGATCATGCACCCAAACGGAGGAAAAGGCGTTTGTCTAATAGCAAAGAATCTGGTGGAGCCTCTACTTGGGGCGTTCAGCCTGAACACGCTAATGACGCTTCCTCGGAAACGGATTATTATGATTATGACACATATGATACACATACGTCTACTGCAAATATTATCAAAAGAGGTAGCACTAAACGCACGCTAAAAGTCACCAATTCGTCTGCGACAGAAGAAACTTTCGGTTTTGCGGTTAATGAGAAACCGGCAGAAGAAAAAACAGGTAAAAATCAACAACAGTCCAAGACCAAGGAGCAACCAAAACCAGGTAACCAACCAAACCAGTCCAAGACCACAGAGAAACAAAAACCGGGGAACCAAACAAACCAGTCCAACCAGTCCAATACCACAGAGAAACCAAAACCTTCTCCATATATACCGAACTCATGGATGTCTACCACTCCAAAAGACAGTAAGAAAATAATTAGTACACTAGGATAATATTTTTCGGGTCAGATTAGTGACTTTGGAAGTAACTTCGTCCGGATAGTTATATTAGTGAAAACATCAGCGCACATTGACTTCCCACGTCCGGGCAAGGCAGTCACTACACGCAGCTTTTCGCCCTCGGTTGGGAGTTACAAGCTACTGGCCCAGTGAGCCCGGAGCCGTGGTAACGGGGAGGGTCTAAAATGTCCACCTTTTTTCCCGATGGACGATCTCAGCAATTACGAAGTGGATATCGATGAATGTTGCAGTAATATATATATTTTTAATTAATGTAGCGGTTTTGACCTAAAACCGTAATGCATATTTTCCTTTAAATGCCTTTAAATCGCCCCCAAATGGCGTTGAAATGCTGTAATCAAAACAATAGAAAATGCCCGATGGACGATTTAAGTAACTACCATACCGATCTTCGTGAAAATGGCTCTAAAATAAACTTCGACATCGATTTGGGGCCAGTTGGGTCATTTACATCCAATATTAATGGGTAGAAAGCCACGAAATGGGGGATTGAAATTCCAGATTTGCCCGATGGACGATCCACGAAAGTAACTTACAGAATTGCGCCAAATACACAATGATCGATGTCTTTTCATCGTATTAGATCAGTTGAGGCAGTTAAGAGAAAAGTTAACATATGAAATTTATAAATTCATCATATCACAATTCAATTAGAGATGGGTTCAGGGTAGAGATGGGTCAACACAACAAATCCATCACCCATCTCTAATTGACTTGTGATGTAACCCATCTCTAGTTGAATTGTGATGTGATGAATTTCTGCATTTCATATGTTAATTTTTATCTTAACTGCCTCAACTCATCTAATACGGTGAAAAGACATAGATCAGTGTGTGTTTGGCGCAATTCTGTAAGTTACTTTCGTAGATCGTCCATTGGGCAAATCTGGAATTTCAACGCCATTTGGGGGCGATTTAAAGGCATTTAAAGGAAAATATTAATTACGGTTGTACGTCAAAACCACTACATTAATTAAAATACATCTATTACTGCAACTTTCATCGACACCCACTTCGTAATTGCTGAGATCGTCCATCGGGCAAAAAAGTGGGCATTTTAGACTCTCCTTGGTAACGGGGTGTTACTGTAGATGCATTGACAAAAAAACTTCTGTATCCGTACACAAGGAATTGAAGTGGCATAGGCGGGTGTTTTCTCTTAGATTTGGCTGGTATCTTTACCGAGCGCCATCGACTGATGAGAAAGTGAGGGGTGTCTAGCGCCCTGTCTATCTCGGCAATGGATGAACGAATCAGGCTGATTCAAACGGCGATCACCAGTCATGTACCATGTGCATTCGGTGTAAAGTTGTGGACCTCGGGGTCATGGATGACGTAATTGATCTGGTCAAAATGAGTATTTTCGCATTTCACATCTGACTGACAATTGCTTTCGGCACCAAACCAACTTGTGTGTCCGAATTAGGTGGCGATCGATAGCCCTGGATCTTGTGAGTCTCATTTGTGCACAAGTTTGCCTTTTGAGGTTATGGCTGATTTCACCTGACTTGCGCCATAGTCAGCTCACGTAACCCATTTAAAATTACACTGTCACACCGTATTAATGTATTTCAGCACCCAATTATGGATACATCCGTGGTAAGAATGTACTAATAATAATATTAAAAAAATAATATCATACTAAAATTGGTCATGAGCACCGTTTATATTTGAGCTACATATGATGCCCTTGGTGAGAGGTGAAATCAGACTAACGAGCCATGACGTCATTAGAATAGAACATTCTAGTCATTTGAATGCGAAAATCGCTGATTTGTGAGGCTTGTCATTGTGGTATGCCCTAAATGTTCAATGTTCGGTATTGACAGTGTTATAACCGGAATTTGAGCAACTAAAATACTATATTTACAGCGGGCATCGACACTTCCAATGTCATTTGTGGTTATTAACCAAACTAACAACCAATTACCTATTTGGGGGAGGGGAGGCGGTGCACGATTACTCACGAGTTTTCTTAAGCCTGGAATTCGAATACATTGTTCTTTTTCGTATGTCACTTCAAATGCACGTCACCTTTTGAAGTAGTTTGAAGTACTATTCGCTTTCTCGACTTTGCACCGCGATGTCATTAACTTGACTTTTTCCGATTAATTCCAAACGTAAGTATGCCATATTATGCGTTGGTAATACTTCCAGGAACTAGGAAACACTATTAGAAGTTTTTAAAGTATAGCACTTGTAGCCTGGCTCCAGAAGACGCTTGAACCCCAGACTTGTTTATTTTCATGAAAATCAGACCTTTGACTCAACATGGAAGAACAGCCAATGTCCCAAAGCATCAGCATCGTGTATTAATTACGAGATCTCGTCTCAAATAACGCGTTCGTTTTACAGCAAGATCCGTTTGACAAAACTCTAGTGCCGTGCCGAAACAGCCTTCCACTCCCAACTCTGGGAAAGTTGGTAAGGTGTTGTACACGGGCCAGGATTAAGAATGCATACAGCAGTACTGTGGTCACTTAGCAAGCCATGTGAACCAAATGTGTTCTTCAGTTAACATGCATTTCAAGTAACCGAATTGATACAGGGTAGTACTGGTGGCTGTTTTCACGGTATGTAACTAAGAAAAGAATTCCTTAGAGCAGTGTTAAAATAAGGAATTATCGTTAGGTGTGAGATGCCGAAACGAGTACAACAGGATGTCGAAATCGCCATGGAAGTAATGCTATTTAAAGTTGTATTAAATCTTGCAAACCCAAGATTTGAGACAATTGTTTCAGTATGACTGTTCCCGTTTTGCGTGTTTTGATAGATACCGATATCAACGATAACGATCCAAACACCTATGCTATAAATTGGCATTGTATAATATTGCACATCATAGGTAACCCCTTCACCTGGAATTGCGCTACAGGATGTTGGTTGTAACGATCCCGGATCCGTGATGGTGAGCAAAAGTATGATACTTGTAAACGGGATACAGTTACAAACGAGGCTTGAAGACTTCACAAACACGCACCAAAAGGCACGATGTCCATACTTCTTTGGAAATGATGTCGATTCGGTGATCAGTAAGTGGCATATTCCACCCTATTTCGCGAATAATTTTTTTCACTGCCTTAGAGAGGTCATGAACCATAACCTCATAAGCCATGGACCGAGTTAATGTAAAAGGTGAAACATCGCGAGGTAGCTTTTCGACGCATTATCCGTGAATTTAGCACGCTGTAAGTCTTCAATGGAACTCCAGATTTAATGCATCCAGCTCATGGATAGTTCAGTTTATGGATGGCAGTGTTGATTCAATGGATTGACAGTCCTGCGTTAATCATATCCGAGGTGTATCCACCATACTTTGCACAAGAAAAGTAAGTAATAGTATATTTACCAGGTAATTTTGATCGTACATTATTAATTTATAGTCTAAATCACTCGACCAAAAACAATCTTCCTATCACCTTTTTAGCACATCTAAAAATATTTACCGACTTCACTCACACCTGTATTGGAGTCACTCCGATTTTAGTGTAAAGGCGAAATCAAAGCTACTCTGATCAGGAAATTGCTGCTGTTTATGCATGTTCTATTCAATTCGTTGGTGTGAAAATGGCACTACTGCATACTGAAATTGCATGGGAATCAAACAGCGAAACGTGTAAATCACATGTGTTTTATTGCATTTAACCCGGGATTAACGGGAATGGTGGGATTGACGAGGTGTATTGAAGTTAGTTCCTTACATTATGTGTCACCTTCCCGTGTCATATGTTCAATATTCCGATATGACAGAAGTGTCCGCATCATCTTTGTGTATATACCAATTCTTCATTGGCGAGCACAGATAATAAAAGTTTGGATCAGAGCTGGATGTAGACCTTAGACCTTAGATATAGTAAATCTAAGGTTGTATCAAAAAGCTAGAGACGCTGTGAAACAGAAAACCAGAGCAGCAAAGCGAGCAAAAGAATTGGATTTGGCTAGGAACTGTAATGGGGACAGTAAAAAGTTCTTTAGTTTCTACAAGCTAAGTAAAGTTTCAAGCACAATTGGTCCACTGGAAGTAAATGGGATTATATTGAGTGAGGATAGTGAGATGGTTGAGGAATTGAGCAAGCAGCTTAAATCAGTGTTTACATTGGAGGATGTGACAAATCTGCCAACTGTGAACCACAGCCCAGCAACAGGTGATCAGTTGCATGATGTTGATTTCATTGACAGTGATGTTGTTTTGAATTATGTCAGGAAAATAAAGCCAAACAAGGCAGCAGGACCTGATGGAATTTATGCTAGGGTATTGCGGGAAGCTGAAAAAGAATTGGCAATTCCACTCAGTATAATATTTTGTAGATCAGTTTCACAAAATGAAATTCCAACCGATTGGAAAAGGGCAAATGTAGTTCCTATTTTCAAGAAAGGAGAAAGAGGGAAAGTTGAAAACTATAGGCCAGTAAGCCTCACATCACTAGTCTGCAAGGTACTTGA
>JAOTOM010004943.1:17500-242500 GCA_034440615.1 Ashinkailepas kermadecensis
TTCTAAGCATAGGTTTCTAGGTTTATTCTATATTCTAAGCATAGGCTTATAGGTTTATATTTTGCTTCTCAGTGAGGAATTTCGCACCTACCGGAACTTGCACATTCCTCGCTACCTGAGCTGATGACCTTTGGGCAAACGGACAGTCGAATGAGTCTCCGGACCCCAATTATAGCCGGGGTTACTAAGCCAATTTTCCTCTTGGTTGGTGTGTTTTGCTGGGCGGGGGAGGGGGAGGGCAGTGATTTTTTAGGCGTGCCGGACCATAAAGGTCATTTGCGTCGCCTTCACGTTACATGCCTGTCCATCAAAGCGAATGGTTCCAATCAAGGTGCAGGCAAGTGGACATTTACGTTAAGGGAGTTTTTACGCTGTAGCTTGCGTAATATTTTAGGTGCTGAAGGCGGGGGCTGGACTGGGGACATCTCCCTGGTGTCTAAATGGTTTTAATTGTAATTTACTCATCCATAAAATAATTTGTAGTTTGAGTGGGCGTGGGGGTGTTTTGAAAGTGACGAGAAGTTGATTTTGCCAAGGTGCCGGCTTTAGCCTACTCTTATCGAAGAGCTCCGAGGGATCTTTACCGTGCGAATATGGAGGAAATTGTACACACCGCCTATCACGCCGGCCGCCGCGTGTTAGTTATTAGTAGCGGGTTAGTCTAAGCATGCCATGCAGGGTTGTCAGTTGGGTTAGTACGGTGTTTTGCAATTCGGCTTATCTACGTCCGCTGTACCTTTGGGTAGCCGTTATACTTTATGAGTTGCAAGGCAAATCGGCTCATCTACGTCCGATGGCTTCTCTGGGTAGTCGTTTTACATTATGCTATTTTTTTCTTTTTCTTTATGTTTTCCTAAAGCAAATTGGCTCATCTAGGTCCGACTCACCGCAAGGCAGCCATTTTATTTCAAATTGGGAATCAAATCGGCCCATGTACGTCCGACGCCATTCAGGAAGGGCTATTTACGTGTTTCCTACGAGTATTTCGCGGGCATGCATTGCGTGTTGATGTGAGTGTTGGTAGTGTGGTATCTGCAGTGGTCCTGCTAGATTTGTGGTGTACAGCTATTCAAGTAGGAATTGAATGAGTTATGGGTGCTTGCCACCCAGAAGCGATGGAAGCGACAGGGAGATGCCCTCGGTTTCATGCTAATAATAATCGTATTATGTTCGCAGATTGCTTTTTCGACGGCAGTTATTATCCAATTAATGCAACCACCTACATAAACGAGCAGAAATGCTTTCTGATATCATGCAGCAAGAGCAACAGCGGTGGACCGCCATCAGAACATGTCGAGGACTTCGGAGTTGGATGTAAGCATTTTGAAACATACATGCATACGCGCATATATATATATATATATATATATATATATATATATATATATATATATATATATATATATATATATTTATATCTGTGTGTGTGTGTGTGTGTGTGTGTGTGTGTGTGTGTGTGTGTGTGTGTGTGTGTGTGTGTGTGTGAGTGTGTGCATGTGTGTTTATACATGCAACAACAAGGTAGCTAGGTTATCACTGAGCATGAACTAAGAGTCATACTCGCGGCAACGAAAATTTTTTCTTTTGCGCAATGGGATAATTCCATATGTGATGATTGTTTGCAAAACCAATAGTAACAAAAAGTTTATGCTGTCATATGAAGCTATATTTTAAGGTAAATATTTCAAATCAGCTTGCGTGTACCCAGCGCCGAAGTGTTTATTGCTTCGTAAATGAGGGACCAGATTTCTCCCGTGGCTGACTAACTTCGCTCTTTTTTTTCCCAAATCCACGGGGCAGACTTTGAAAGCATGCTTTTTTCTAATATGTACGGGAAAGAGGTAGGTGTGGAAATATGGGGCACGCCACCATGTTTGTCTACCGGAGAATTCACACTTTCCACAAGGTGGATCAGAGGCATAGGCGCACCATAGGCAGGTCCAGGTTCTGGGCATTCCATGCGCGATAATGAATTGGCAGCTTCGTAAGTAAATTACCCATGTATTGGTCCATAATTGGACAACCATTTGCCCTTCCTGGGTCCGTACCACTCTTTTATCGAGTTCACGGATGACAATTGGGAATGTGGGACGTTGCCATGCTGGCTTGAGTGAAGTCTGACATTTAACCATGACCTATGTAAAATGTATGTAAGGGATGACTTTATAAAGACTTGGCTCCTTTCGATTTTCCAATCGCGACTGCATTTTCCAGTATTGATCAAGCGACTAGCACTTCACTCTTAATTTAATGTGAACCTATTTAACATCTCCAACGTACTGGGCTGGCTGGTAGATGTGTTTTCGTGCCATCTTGCGGGTTGATGAACAATTCATTTTTTTTCACTGCTATCCTTAAATCAGTTCAGCTTGCAGTTTCAGCTTGTTGGCTTTGCACTGATGCCTACCTTTTCTGAAGTGGGAGAAGCGTCCATGTGTTTCACACTTCTTGATCATGATTGAGAAAGTGGTTCCAGGCATTGCCATCGAATTTACGTGAGCCACCCAAAATAGTTTTCTTTATCTTTTTGTTCTTTTGCACAAACAATTTAGCCACAACTCTTGTATATCGTTTTTTTAGTAGGCACCATGCCTTTCGTACATCTACAACATATTTATCTCGTGCCAGGACAGCATTCTGGCTGCTGAAATTGGGTATCAAGAATGAACCGTGGTTCGTGCAAGGGTGGGGGTTGATGTATCTCCTGCTAAATGTTTCTTCCCGCTATTACGGACAAATCTTCGCTGCTACTTAGCATAGCTGATGGAAAATCAGTTGTGACCTTCGCATATAAAACTGGATATATGTTGTTATGTCACGGGGCTCTGAGGTCATAGGGGGAACATGTAACATCGTTGTCGCTGAAATCGCTACTTATTGGTAAAAATCTCACTTAATACCCGTATTGCCAGTACATGAGCAATGTTGGAAGTGGCAAGGCACTCGGCAACTGAGGTAACGGTTTACTTGTGTCGTTAATCTTTCCAGGGTAATTCGAGGTCATTAAATCGACTTGTTCTCAGATGACTCTTTCGATTTTTGAATCGCTGTGTGTACATTTGGACGCCGAAGCTGAATTTTGCGTCAATTGTAAACCGTAGGCACAAAAATGGTGTTTTCTGGTATTAGTTCTGATGTTTGAAAAACGAGTTCAGTGTTTCGGCCTGATCCGGCCCCTCCTCAATGGGTTTAAAACCAAAATGTTTCACATTATTAGTATTCCAAAGCAGTGAAAAATATCACAGTACACATTTCAAGCACGCATCGGTTGTCCCCTTTTTAGACATAGGAAACGACACCAAAATGTTCCATCTTTTGCGAACATTTGATGCGTGTACTGTGCTTGAGATGAACCGGTAGCTTTAGGTATGCAAACCAGCTATGAATTGCGAGACTAAGTCACCTGCAACGCGCTGTTTTTTTTTCATCACACTGGTTCTCTCCGTCTGGAAGATTCTCGAGATCGCACTTCCATCCCCGAGTTGCTCTGGGCAAGGTGATACAATTTCGTGAACGAACGCCGGTTAAGACGCACCATAGCATTCTTGAATTCGTTCCACTGTTTTTGAAGTTCACGTCTGTATGCATCCAATTTGTTTATGTCTGCAGATGTACATTTGCTGGAGTACCACTGGAGATAATTGTGATCAGTGGCTGTACCAGGCAGGAAAAGTTTTGGGTAATGTCCTGAAATTCCGTAATTTACGTGGCAACTACCGCCTAACAAAACCTTGTCTTTACCTCCTGCAACAAAGTTTGGCTTCCTATATTATTTTATGTGGCACGTTTCAGCGTTCACCTGTAGTTGAACGCTGGTTACCTTTTCACCATACCAGATTCCTAACATTTGTCTGATCACAATTTTGCCAATGGATGCAATTTTCGCATACTAACATCATCTGTCGCCTGTCATGTTACCAAATTATATCGAGGTCATCACGGGTTTCAACATCTTTGCCTGCTACCATTCCTCTCCCAAAAATTTATTTCAGGATAGCGTGTGCCCAGTCACGTACACAGTATTTATTGAATTAATATCCGGCCCATCTTTCCCTTGAAGCAAATATATGGTTAAATAGAGCTTGAAATAAAGCATTGGCTTTAGAGGAATATCTCAGAAATGTGGTTAAGCAACGCATATTCATGCTCACAGAGGAGAGGGGAACGCGAAATTTGTATATCTCGCCAAGGGCCCTACCACTAATTTATGCTCAAATTCAACTGCAGGTCATACTGCTCGTCCGTGCGGGCTGAAATAACTTCAGCACTGAGCAGTGATTACAAGCAAACAGCGCGGTGCAGGTGTTCCCCTATCATAACCGTATTTATTGCGTAAGAATAGTTCAATCAATCACCACATTTTCAAGGTGATTATTATTATCAAGACCAATATTCTGACAACTTAAGCTGTTATTTTCAATCATGTGAATGTGATGCTCAGTAAAAATGTGGTTTGGACCATTGGTTCCGGGCATTAACTCAGCTTTGTTCGAGAGGATTGACATTCCCTTTAAACGCATGAAGCCCCGAAAGACAAAGGCACGTCCTCACTTAATGTCATCAAGATAATGTGCCAGACTGCGTCATTGAAGATATTTCAGCATCGTTGACATCTTCATACCGTAGCAGATGCTCTGTCTCAGAGGTCTTGTTTTAGCTGTGGGCCCAAGCGAAATGTACAAACTATGTCTCCTCATTTGCATGTCTCTACGTCCGCCTCTGTCTCCTCTGGATACGTTTATACGGAGTCAAATGTTGCACATTGCATCGTTGTTGTGTGGCATTCGCTGTTGACATTCAGCTGGCTTTTATATGGAAACAAAGGTATCCGCAGGCACTTTCTTATTTCTCACTGATTCTTCAACGAAAAATGATGTAGAATTGTTCCACAACAAGAAGTCTTTGAGATTATCATAAGAGCTACCTCTTATGCTCCGAGGATGTTTCTTTTAACGTGCGAACGGAAGGCAGACGACACAAAAACAACGCTCTATCTGTTTAAGTCCTTGCACACATGCATTTTGTACGTGCGATTAGCTTAATCAATCTTGTATGAAAGTATTAACTACGCGCAAAGATATTTAAGACGGGAAAAGATCAGAAAATATCACTCCTGTTCCAGAGGCTTTCACAGCCATAACAAAAAAATGATGTAAATGACAGAGCCCTTCTCGGCATTTCACTTGCGCTGTACTGCGAGGTGATTGGACTTTCCATGTGTAACATCTCAGTAAAGAAACTTCTTCCCCGCCTAAGTGTCTCACGGAGAGGCGTTGAAGAGGAAAGCAGTGAAAGCTATTTGGAGAAGTATCAAATCCTCTGCCCACACGAAGCGTAGTCCTAACGCCTGTATATATTGTGCTTTCCTATTGGTTTATTTCACTTACCTTTTAGATGACAGAATATAGACGATAATTTTGTCCCAGCTGACAGGGTTCGAAAAGATTATGCAAATTGGACGGCTAAAATAACACTGATAAGCAAGGCGCATTGTTTTTGCTATCGACAGGCATATTTGCGCCTTCCTGTTGCTGATTTGATTGCTTGATTTTACTGAGGGCCGGAAAGCTGTCATGTCAAAAGCTTGTATATGTCATGCAACAATGCTGTCCGGATGCTTGCCTACCGATGTCTGTCTGTCCCGACTATCCGCCGACTATCGTCCGCCTGTCCGGCTTTCTACCTACTATTGTCCGCCTGTCAGGCCATTCACTAACATTTTTCGACCTGTTCGACTGTTCACCGGCTGCTGTCCGCTTGTCCAGCTATCCATTAGCCACTGTCGTCCACCCAGGTTATCAATCAACTGATCTCCGCCCGTCAGGCGGTCCATCAACTGTAGTCCGACTGTCAGGCTATCTATCAACCGTTATCCGCCTGTCAGGCTATACATCAACCGTTATCCGCCTGCCAGGTTATCCATCAACTACTGTCCGCCTGTTCGGCTTTCCACCGACTGTTGTCCGCCCGTTTGGCTGTCCACCGACCGTAGTCCGCCCGTTCGGCTATCCGAACAGTAATGTAATGTTGCTAAAATGCTTGATTAGTCCTCCTATCACAAGTATCCGACCGTGTATCTGTTTTCTGTCGCAACCAACGCCAGCGTGATCGATAGGTGAGCACCATGCGAATTCATATCGTCATTAAGCGCAACGCAGATTTTGGTTTAATCACATTCAATGCGACGAACGAACTGAGATGGGAGTAACACAGCGCATTGCTCCATGTATTGGAGTGATATGAATCATGCGCTACCATAGCAAGGGTGGAGCTTACGTTCGGATCAACTCGTGCTCGGGGATGGATCGCCTTATGGATATAATGTTCAATATCTTGAACCAATAGAAGATAGTTAGCACATAGTGAGCACTATGTGTATTTCATTGTAATTGTGTAGTTCATTGTACCATTACAACAAAATGCTAGCTGATTTACCGCAAATCATACAGCATTGGAAAGTTGTTTTGCGCTATTTGCAATAACGTTTACTTCGAATATAAGTATTGATACCCTCTTAGTTAATCGCGTTGCCTTTTTCATTTAATGTCTCGCCCACCACTTCCTCAGCAGCCAACATTGCTGACACCGTACCGGAACAACTTTTTTTTGTTGTGACGCCATCAGCCAATTGCCTAAAAGCAGGATTGTTTCTATTCCTAGCTGTGAACAGCAACCGTATCCATACACACCCCGTGTCCCGTGTTGTTACAGGCTGTGGAAAAGCTGGCCGACTGCATGAAATAGGGGATACAATAGACGGAGAAACGTGCAGCAATGGAAATTGGCTTCGCCATGAAACAACATCGCAGGAAGGAATCTCGACTACACTGCAGCCCATATCGAAATCAACGTCAGGAGCGATTCCCAGTACATTTACATCTCGCAATTTCACTTTGCAACCGCCAACAACACTTGTAACTCAGCCTTCAGCAGCCTCAGTAATTATAGCTACTACTCCTATTCCAACTTCTGCTGCCAAAATATCCGCAGAGATAACAACGCTTCTAATCACCAGCAGTCCGCTCTCAAGTATTCAGATAACACCGGAGACAAATTTGACAACGACACCGGCCTATGAGTTTAAATCAACAACACCTCTTGCTCATACACCAACAGACACAACAGAATCGCCGCGAACGCACACATTGACATCTTCAACGCAACCAAGTGCTCAACCCACTATAGAAGTGTACTCAACGACTCAAAAAGCGTCGGAGACTAGCTTGAGTGTGAACATGTCTTCTTCAGTAAAGCCGCAACAAACGGAAGGTACCATGCCAACAACCAGTGAGACGATAGAATCAAGAGGATCCACTCAATCAACACTACCAGAAGGAGGTTCGACCCAGGGTAAATCGTCCTCCCTATCTCCGACAAGCTATTCAAGAACTTCATTCTCAACAGAAGAAGCCACAAAACTATCACCACAAACCACATCACCATCACCAACGTCTTTGTCTACAGAGTCACCTGTAGCACACGCAACAAGTAGTACCGCTATACCTGCATCCAGATCACCTTTGCCACCGCTTTCTTCAATGCAGAGCAGCTTAGAAGCATCTCAAGACGCGATGCGTTCACAGGGAGCAATCGCTTCGTTTTCATCTTCGTTGCCCAAGGAATCAACTATTGAAATACAAACACCGCAGGGAGGTACAACTGAAACTATTACAACGTTGCCAATGAAAACTGTTCCTCCTGAAACATCTGGCACGCCTTCGAGTTCACGTATGCCTCCTGTTTCACCGAAAAGCATAGGCACCACACCTCAAGCTTCAGCGGAAATCGCTTCAACACTTGGCCTAATATCTTCTGTGGCACCAGAATCATCCGTGACATCGGCACCAGTGACGATGCAATCCATGGAATCATCCTCAGTAAGTACAACGTGGCCTTCAGCAGCATTACACCAGCGGTCATCTACGGAGGCTGAGACATTGGCTCCAGGGAAACCTGTGGCAAGTTCCACTGAAATGCCGATGACAACCACAGAACATATCTTGACGACAACATCGAATGTAGAATCTCAAGAACCTAGCAAGTTGTCCACTGCGCAGCTGTTGTCCACTGAAGCAGGAACTGAAACATCGACCACACCTGAAGCGTCAACGGAATTCGCTTCAACACTTGGCATAATATCTTCTGAGATACCAAGCAGAGGTTATTCTGAGTCCACTACAGAGTTACGTACAATGTCCCCAACATTACCAGAAGGAAGTTCGACCCAGGGTAAAACGTCCTCCCTATCTCCTACAGGCTATTCAAGAACTTCGTTCTCAACAGAAGAAGCCACACAACTATCACCACAAACCACATCACCATCACCAACGCCTTTGTCTACAGAGTCACCTGTAACACACGCAACAAGTAGTACCGCTATGCCTGCATCCAGATCACCTTTGCCACCGCTTTCTTCAATGCAGAGCAGCTTAGAAGCATCTCAAGACGCGATGCGTTCACAGGGAGCAATCGCTTCGTTTTCATCTTCGTTGCCCAAGGAATCAACTATTGAAATACAAACACCGCAGGGAGGTACAACTGAAACTATTACAACGTTGCCAATGAAAACTGTTCCTCCTGAAACATCTGGCACGCCTTCGAGTTCACGTATGCCTCCTGTTTCACCGAAAAGCATAGGCACCACACCTCAAGCTTCAGCGGAAATCGCTTCAACACTTGGCCTAATATCTTCTGTGGCACCAGAATCATCCGTGACATCGGCACCAGTGACGATGCAATCCATGGAATCATCCTCAATAAGTACAACGTGGCCTTCAGCAGCATTACACCAGCGGTCATCTACGGAGGCTGAGACATTGGCTCCAGGGAAACCTGTGGCAAGTTCCACTGAAATTCCGATGACAACCACAGAACATATCTTGACGACAACATCGAATGTAGAATCTCAAGAACCTAGCAAGTTGTCCACTGCGCAGCTGTTGTCCACTGAAGCAGGAACTGAAACATCGACCACATGCCAAACGAGCACATTATCAACTCCTACGACGCATTCCACGACCTCCGTTCTTCCAATTGAAGGCAAGACATTGACGTCAGAAGAGACTTTCCTGACGAGAGAAGCCATTTCAGAATTAGTAAATACAGGTAATGCTAAGTCCACTGTAGAGTTAGGTGCAAACTCCCCAATACTACCAGGAGAAGGTTTCACCCAGGATAAAATGTCCTCCCTATCTCCGACAGGCTATTCAAGAACTTCGTTCTCAACAGAAGAAGCCACAAAACTATCACCACAAACCACATCACCATCACCAACGCCTTTGTCTACAGAGTTACCTGTAGCACACGCAACAAGTAGTACCGCTATACCTGCATCCAGATCACCTTTGCCACCGCTTTCTTCAATGCAGAGCAGCTTAGAAGCATCTCAAGACGCGATGCGTTCACAGGGAGCAATCGCTTCGTTTTCATCTTCGTTGCCCAAGGAATCAACTATTGGAATACAAACACCGCAGGGAGGTACAACTGAAACTATTACAACGTTGCCAATGAAGACTGTTCCTCCTGAAACATCTGGCACGCCTTCGAGTTCACATATGCCTCCTGTTTCACCGAAAAGCATAGGCACCACACCTCAAGCTTCAGCGGAAATCGCTTCAACACTTGGCCTAATATCTTCTGTGGCACCAGAATCATCCGTGACATCGGCACCAGTGACGATGCAATCCATGGAATCATCCTCAATAAGTACAACGTGGCCTTCAGCAGCATTACACCAGCGGTCATCTACGGAGGCTGAGACATTGGCTCCAGGGAAACCTGTGGCAAGTTCCACTGAAATGCCGATGACAACCACAGAACATATCTTGACGACAACATCGAATGTAGAATCTCAAGAACCTAGCAAGTTGTCCACTGCGCAGCTGTTGTCCACTGAAGCAGGAACTGAAACATCGACCACACCTGAAGCGTCAACGGAATTCGCTTCAACACTTGGCATAATATCTTCTGAGATACCAAGCAGAGGTTATTCTGAGTCCACTACAGAGTTACGTACAATGTCCCCAACATTACCAGAAGGAAGTTCGACCCAGGGTAAAACGTCCTCCCTATCTCCTACAGGCTATTCAAGAACTTCGTTCTCAACAGAAGAAGCCACAAAACTATCACCACAAACCACATCACCATCACCAACGCCTTTGTCTACAGAGTCACCTGTAACACACGCAACAAGTAGTACCGCTATGCCTGCATCCAGATCACCTTTGCCACCGCTTTCTTCAATACAGAGCAGCTTAGAAGCATCTCAAGACGCGATGCGTTCACAGGGAGCAATTGCATCATTTTCATCTTCGTTGCCCAAGGAATCAACGATTGAAATGAAAACACCGCAGGGAGGTACAACTGAAACTATTACAACGTTGCCAATGAAAGCTGTGCCTACTGAAACATCTAGCACGCCTTCGAGTTCACGTATGCCTCCTATTTCACCGAAAAGCATTGGCACCACATCTCAAGCTTCAGCGGAAACCGCTTCAACACTTGGCCTAATATCTTCTGTGGCACCAGAATCATCCGTGACATCGGCACCAGTGACGATGCAATCCATGGAATCATCCTCAATAAGTACAACGTGGCCTTCAGCAGCATTACACCAGCGGTCATCTACGGAGGCTGAGACATTGGCTCCAGGGAAACCTGTGGCAAGTTCCACTGAAGAAATACCGATGACAACCAAGGAACATATCTTGACGACAACAACTGTGGAAATTAAAACAACTCAAGAAAGTACTACCGAAGCTATTCCAACCGTATACAAGCCGCCCAAAAGTACACTACTTGCTTCCACCCCGTCAACACCTTGTGTTGAAGGATCAGCAACGCCTACCGCAACTGTTCAGCCAATAATTCGAGGTAAGCAAGCTGGATATATTTTGACTGCAGAGCATAGCTCGACCTTGATGTTACCCTACGTTTGTATTCCAGCTGAATATGGATGCGAGTGGATAATAGGATCGGAATTGCATTTGAATGTTGTTTATGGAAAACGTGTTGGGATGTAGTTACGGTGTAGCGTTAGACGACGAAATGAACTGTTAGCAACGGTATGTCCAGAGTCTTAACACGCGCACTGGAGGGGGGCGAAATTCGCCCACCCCTCCGGTTTTTCGTAGATAACTGCAGATTTTGCCGGTCGATATACTACCGATACCGGTCGATATAGGTACGCGATTTTCTGCGTACCTGTTTAGAAATGACCGGCGCGTCGTTTAAAGCAAGAAAAATGGAAATCGGCCGAAATTTTTTCAATTTAGGGGACGTTAAATTACAAACATTTCCTAGCGCCTGACCACAAAAATCGGCGCTGATGCGCTTCCCGTATAATCGCAAAAGGGAAGTGTTCTTGGCAACACTAGCGACTTGTTTGATGTATATTGATATGCTATATAGTTTCAAGGTCATGTTAGGTCACCGAGGTGAAGTCAGGTCAAGTTCATGACAGGTTAATGGAACCAAACCTGATCAACTGGAATGTTGTCATAAATGCACTACTGTTTGTCATTTGTACTGTTTGTCATTGCGTTCCCATACTTTATTCATGTACTTCACTCCTTCCTTCGCGAAGCCGATTGCGCCGAGCTGCCCGACGGAGCGGTCGGGCGGCCGGCCCGGTTCCGGTAACTGGAACAGGTAACTGACCTGATAAAGTGCTGCTATATAGGTGACCTGAGGTCAAATGTCGGGTCTAGCATCTGTATTGCATCATTAGTAATGTCAAAAACGTCATTGATGCACATCACAGCGATCAATGACACAATCACAGCGAGCCATAACAATGACAAGCCAAGCCACGCAAAAGAAGAAAATTTTGACAAATGTGACCTCATTTGACCTTGAAGATATTGACCTAAGGTCATGAAGTTTTCACACATTAGAGTTCACTACCGTACCCATCCACCCTGCGAATTTCGTTCATCCAGCTTGAATAGGAGCCGAGATCTTAGGAGGGGCGGAATCCGACCCCCCCCCCTCCAGTGCGCGTAATTTTCAGAGGCCCTCCAGGGTGCGTGTTAAGGTATCGAGACCATCCATTATTTGGTACTTTGGAACAGAGCATCCCTCGTTCTCTGTCTTTGCGACAACACATAATTCATGAGCCGCTGCTCATACCACAAATGTCTAAGCCCTTAAATAATCCGTGAAGCCCTTCTTTGGTCCTTTTTATGTTGAAATATCTTATGCCATAAGATAGGGACCTAAATCTTGAACGCAATGCTGCGCGTGGTCTAGCCAACGAATGGGCAATAGAGTTTACTTCCAGCATCTTTACTTGTGCAACACACGATTCTATTGATTATTACAAGTTATCTCATAGCCTTTTCCCTACGTCTTCACATCGTCTTGCAAACATAGAATCTTTGGTTCATGTAATTCGCATATCTTTGTCTTCCAATTTTCTTCAAGAAGTGATATGTAATGTTTGGAGGGGAATATCGTCCTGGCTATTTATTACGTCGAAAGAAGTAATATAAAACACTATTTCCTAAATTTTGTGACATAATTGTGACTGTACCCATGGTCACAGCATGCTATCACACATGGTGGCACGAGGCCACGGACTCAAATCGCGTAAACACAAAATGTGAGAAAACAGAAAGAATAGGCTTGGAACATTGGAATGGCATACGCAGTGACATGCCAGTTTTTCAGTTGAAGTGTTTTTCCTTTGAGTTATAAGTATTCAGTGGCGACTTGGTCACGTAACCTCTGAAAAAGCCTGAGGTTATAACTCCTTTACCGTTGCTGTCGCGTTTTGGGCAATTACGGTGCTCAATGTTTCGCATATTATAATCCCATACGTATCCTTGCATCTAATTCTAAAACATTGGTGTTGTGCCACGTCGATTTGTCGTTGGATGCTCTAGTGATGGGATGGGCTCAGACAGGACAAAATGAAGTTCAGATCTTGGCGTCCCCTGGAAACTTTTGTTCTCTTGTTGTCCAATTTTCATACGCGAGGGCTTGATTTTCCCCCAAAAAATTATACGATTTACCTATTCTATGAAACATAAAATGTGTGATGGAAGGGCATAAGCAGAACTTGTTTTGCCTCCTTTACGTAGGTGTGTGTGGTGAACGCGCTTGAAGTGAATTAGGGAAAATTATGCTCTCCAATGCGGCGCCATTTTTTAATCTCTTTTTCAGAAAGACCTCGTTAACAAATGATGACGGGCCTCCGAACAATGGCATGTTTGGAAGCATGCTTCGTGGATTTTGACCGGGAATGTGGCATTTAACTCCTTTAGTGGAGCAAATATGTCCAAAAGGATTTCCATTTCATCTTTCGGGAAGTTCCAAAACCGTGACTTTTTTAATGGTTCCGGGTAGTGTCACCTTATTAGTGATCATTCCGACACGAGATTAGGTCATTGATTCGAATCATAGGGAATCGTTTGCCTGCAGATTTTGCAGGTGTAGATGCAGATTTTATAGCAGATGCAGATTTTATTGCAGATCAGATTTTATTGCAAATGCAGATTTTATAGGAATTTAATCCGAATTCTTGCTGGGGTGCCTTTATGAACCAGAGTCCTATTGCTAAGCAGAGCTTGTTGTGTGAGCCATGGCCCTGCCACCCGATCCATGAGTTCCAGTTCAACGGCAAAAGTTGGGCCGATAGTTTAACATGTCGTTAATGCACTGACACGGCTGCCCTCGTCATCTCATCGTCGTCGGCCTTACCAGGCCAGCTGCCAACTAACCCTTCCAGTCGGGGGCTAAATGCGAGAGAGGGAATCGACTCGAACGATGTCCTTCCAGGGCAGGGGAGACCAATGCAGGCCAGCGCTCTAACCAACTGAGCTACCGGGGCAGAAACCACACAACAGAAGTTGATAGCAGAGTAGTGACATGTTTTTTTTTCTTGTAGCGGGGAGGGGGTCCACTGCAAGATTTCATGAAGTAATCACATCCAACATGATTACTCTCGGATATTTATATTTGACGATTGTGGACGTTTTATATTGAACACAATTTTGCCCCGTCAGTCCTTGCGAATAATGGTTCAATTTTACGTTGAACAATGTCTAAATACACGAGCCTGACATCTATTCAACCGGCCAGTGACATTTTCATTTTCAGAATGTACCTGGGACAACAAAACTACGCAGTCGCCGGGCACTATCATCAGAGACCCAAGCCGATGCCTTCATGTCGAGTGCCGTCACACCATATATGGACCGTTTGTTGACGTTACCGTTGTCCACGCAGCCAGGGGATGTGAGTATACAATGATGCATCACTGTTCAGCCATCTTATTATGCACAAACATTGATTCAGTTCTGTTTCACGGAAAGGCGCTTATTCGGTCCCCGACCAATATATCACGAGCCGCTGTACTCAAAAATGGGGGAATAGTTGATTGTTTGGATCGCTAATTCTAATTGCCAAGGTAAAAGTCCACAATTTTTCGAAGGAGTGGGTTCAAGGAGTTAAAAAGTGAAATGTTCTTAGAATTTTGTGACGCAGCAATATTGTCAAAATTGTTAACAAGCTCCTCTCCGGCCTTGTACGATTTATTAGGCAACGATCCCATCGATAATATTTGACCATAGGCCCACGAGAACGGACTACTCTGCCGGCATCTGACCTAAGCCCAATTACCTCGGTGACTATCGGAAACGCGGGTTAGCAACAGTAAGACGCGCCTATCTCCAAACTAAGATTGATCAGTGATAAAGTACTGGCAATGTTCATCTTGTTATACTCAAATGGGGAAGTCGCGCTTTCCCTCCTCAGAATTAGCCACATGCTTGCTTCTCATGCTGCTTGCTGTGAAGTGACCATGCCTTCGGGTCATATAGGGGCCGGACCATATCATTTCTGTTGCGCTCCGCTCACCGTTTCGGTAGCCTGCAGCAAGCTGATTGATGAACGTATCCGGTGGCCGGTACTAAGTAGAAGCGGGGCCAGGGTTCTTCTTCGTCGACATCTTAGTGAAGACCACGGCGCTAATAACTATTGCAGATCTTCTATCTGCAAGCTTACGAAGCTTACTCTGCAATTTTCTGGGCGTTTTCTGACCAGGGCGATTCTTCTACCCTGAGCAATCGTGGTGCCGAGCATGGAAATGTATGCTTCGTCTCAGACCGTCAGCGAAATGAATAGGCTGCGGTTTTTCTCTGTGGTTTCAAATCTCGATGCCTTTGCGTGAACTTGAATACACCACTAGCTTCGTGTCCCGAGGGGTTAATATCAGAAGTGTTGAAGCTGAAGTATTAGAGCGTAAATTTAGACCTGCTTTAATATTTGTTGCAGGCCCTGGCTGTGCTGCAGCAGTGGAGAGCGGTAGTGCTGGTATCTGGCATGTTAATAACAATGCAGTTTCTGCTGCACATGTCATAGTTATCATTAGTTCCCTATTGAAATATATTGTATGACGCTGCTACAATGATGCTCTTGTCCTGCAGGCTGTGAAATGGGCGGCAACAGTATGGTTCCTCCAGGCTTTATAAGAATAACGCCTACTGGTAAAAGAAAACGCTGCATCTTTGGACGATGGCACACGCAGTACTTAGATCCAGCGATAAGTAAGTGGCATGCATCGTAAAAGTTTAGATATGAAGGTAAAGGATACTATTTAGAACTACTACATCAGTGCTATTTTGTTCAGGCTTTTCAATTTTGTTAATATTCAATGTATATATATATATATATATATACATATATATATATATATATATATCTATATATATATATATATATATATGTCTTCTGTGTATGTATGTATGTATGTATGTATACATGGCAACGACTATTAATCTTTGAAGAGCAATATCTGACCAATAGTTCGATGGCGAATGATCTACAGTCTTTGATTGACTGTGGTATCCGGATTCCGGCTTGACAATCCAAAGTTTTGCAGATTTTTAAGTTCACTTGTCTGTTCACGGAGTTTTTGCACCGCCAAACAACATATGGATGCTTACCTCCTGTCAAGCGCACTTCCCAGGCTCCCCATCCAATGATAGTTGTTGTAACCGCTTTTTTCTTTCGCCCCTAATTGAAATAATCCGCTGGCAAAACCCAACACTTTGCGCAACATAGGGCAAATACAATGATACCGGTTGGGGGTTGGTACTCTGGGTCATGTGGTAATTCAGCTCTATGGTACTCGGGCCAATGGTGATCCAAACCAACCAGCGTGGGTCAAGTGTCTTTTTTCGTCAAACCATCGCGTATATATTTGGCATAGATCCGCGAGAAGCGTACCGAAGTGTAGCTCCGGGTCATGCCGACCTGCTGCCAGCTACTATTTGGCATAGAGCGGCGAATAACGTGCCTGAGTGTAGCTTCGGGCCATGCCGATCTGCTTCCAGCTACTTGAATGCCGAAACATGCATAGCTGACAGGCCCGGTTAGTTCATGTCCTTACAGGTGACGCAAAGTGTGATATGTGATGTGATAATACAACATTACAAACGACCTCATTGGAATTCTCGAGATTAATCACATTAGATGACATTGAACAATGAAATACCAATGAACCTAGAAGGACAAAGGCAGGAAACGCGACCAAAAATATTTCAGCAAGAGACGCTCCAACCATGCCTCTTAAAGTGATATCACATCTCACACACTTATCATTACTTGAGGAATATACCAAGCAATCAGCACATGATATGCCATGTGGCATGTCGGACGGCGGCGCATTACCGCTCGTCGCTTTCCACTGATCGTCAGACAACCGCTTCGGGTATAATATTATCGCTGAGTTTAAATCACAATAACGTGTTTGATGGTGTCCGTAAGACGGCATTTCCTGATTCGGAATGTATGCTAACTTCTGGGTATGCTTTGTAAAAAAGCATTTAAAGACCAGTAGATAATTATCCGATGGAATATTGAGATCACGATGAACACTTCCCCTACCACCTGGTGGAAATTTGGTTGTCGTCGAAATATTTTGTGTGTTATTAAGTATGTTTTTGCAAGAGCCGAACCACGAACGTGGGGAACTGGAATTTGAATTAATTATGACATAAGAAAATATACCGTACATTGCGTGTAAAGAAAGCATACGACCTTCAATATACCAGGAGGTGCTGAGTTGACATCAAAAGTAACGTTAAGGATTATACTTTATTACTCAACGTTTCGGCCAGGGGCCATCGTCAGGAGTGATATAAAAATGTCAAGTTTAGCAATTGAAAAAAAAAGCACGCGAGAAAAATAGCGTGCAAAAGACACGTGGAATGCAGAAAAGCCTCCTCAGTGGTGCAGACACTTAAAGAAACTCCAAAAACCAGAAACAAAAACCTTGGAGACTATGAATCTGGGGTAGAGCCTTTCCTGTCTGCAGTTGATGAGGAAGATGATCCGTTCTTCCACACGTCCTAGCTTTTGATGCAAAATTGCAAATTGGGCCATTTCTTCCGTGAGGTCGCCACTGTTATAACATTGTTTAATACAACGAAGAATGGCTCTTAGATGCTCCTGGGTTTTAGACATTGCGTGTAAAGAAAGCATACGACCTTCAATATACCAGGAGGTGCTGAGTTGACATCAAAAGTAACGTTAAGGATTATACTTTATTACTCAACGTTTCGGCCAGGGGCCATCGTCAGGAGTGATATAAAAATGTCAAGTTTAGCAATTGAAAAAAAAAGCACGCGAGAAAAAAAGCGTGCAAAAGACACGTGGAATGCAGAAAAGCCTCCTCAGTGGTGCAGACACTTAAAGAAACTTCAAACCAGAAACAAAAACCTTGGAGACTATGAATCTGGGGTAGAGCCTTTCCTGTCTGCAGTTGATGAGGAAGATGATCCGTTCTTCCACACGTCCTAGCTTTTGATGCAAAATTGCAAATTGGGCCAATTCTTCCGTGAGGTCGCCACTGTTATAACATTGTTTAATACAACGAAGAATGGCTCTTAGATGCTCCTGGGTTTTAGACATTGCGTGTAAAGAAAGCATACGACCTTCAATATACCAGGAGGTGCTGAGTTGACATCAAAAGTAACGTTAAGGATTCTACTTTATTACTCAACGTTTCGGCCAGGGGCCATCGTCAGGAGTGATATAAAAATGTCAAGTTTAGCAATTGAAAAAAAAAAGCACGCGAGAAAAAATGCGTGCAAAAGACACGTGGAATGCAGAAAAGCCTCCTCAGTGGTGCAGACACTTAAAGAAACTCCAAACCAGAAACAAAAACCTTGGAGACTATGAATCTGGGGTAGAGCCTTTCCTGTCTGCAGTTGATGAGGAAGATGATCCGTTCTTCCACACGTCCTAGCTTTTGATGCAAAATTGCAAATTGGGCCATTTCTTCCGTGAGGTCGCCACTGTTATAACATTGTTTAATACAACGAAGAATGGCTCTTAGATGCTCCTGGGTTTTAGACATTGCGTGTAAAGAAAGCATACGACCTTCAATATACCAGGAGGTGCTGAGTTGACATCAAAAGTAACGTTAAGGATTAGACTTTATTAGTCAACGTTTCGGCCAGGGGCCATCGTCAGGAGTGATATAAAAATGTCAAGTCTAGCAATTGCTTGTAAATTAATTGCTAATACAGTAATTGCTAGCAATTGCTGTATGCTTTCTTTACACGCAATGTCTAAAACCCAGGAGCATCTAAGAGCCATTCTTCGTTGTATTAAACAATGTTATAACAGTGGCGACCTCACGGAAGAAATGGCCCAATTTGCAATTTTGCATCAAAAGCTAGGACGTGTGGAAGAACGGATCATCTTCCTCATCAACTGCAGACAGGAAAGAAGTGTCTGCACCACTGAGGAGGCTTTTCTGCATTCCACGTGTCTTTTGCACGCTTTTTTTCTCGCGTGCTTTTTTTTTTCAATTGCTAAACTTGACATTTTTATATCACTCCTGACGATGGCCCCTGGCCGAAACGTTGAGTAATAAAGTATAATCCTTAACGTTACTTTTGATGTCAACTCAGCACCTCCTGGTATATTGAAGGTCGTATGCTTTCTTTACACGCAATGTCTAAAACCCAGGAGCATCTAAGAGCCATTCTTCGTTGTATTAAATAATGTTATAACAGTGGCGACCTCACGGAAGAAATGGCCCAATTTGCAATTTTGCATCAAAAGCTAGGACGTGTGGAAGAACGGATCATCTTCCTCATCAACTGCAGACAGGAAAGGCTCTACCCCAGATTCATAGTCTCCAAGGTTTTTGTTTCTGGTTTGGAGTTTCTTTAAGTGTCTGCACCACTGAGGAGGCTTTTCTGCATTCCACGTGTCTTTTGCACGCTTTTTTTCTCGCGTGCTTTTTTTTCAATTGCTAAACTTGACATTTTTATATCACTCCTGACGATGGCCCCTGGCCGAAACGTTGAGTAATAAAGTATAATCCTTAACGTTACTTTTGATGTCAACTCAGCACCTCCTGGTATATTGAAGGTCGTATGCTTTCTTTACACGCAATGTCTAAAACCCAGGAGCATCTAAGAGCCATTCTTCGTTGTATTAAACAAAATATACCGTAAGTAATATCAACACATATAACGCATCGATTGTATTGCTTCACTCGCAGCTGCCAATTCTTTGTCACCTGAGTAAGCTTAGCTGTGCCTGAAGATCACCAACTTCCGGTGTAAGCACCTGACGACGCCAACGGCTGTCTGGGTGCTGCTAGAGACGATATTTAATGTAGTGGACATTGCATGCATGTTTTCTTTAACGTTTCCACTTTTCATCATAACCAAAAATGGTGCATTAACAGCTACACAAAATTGGGAACTTTAAATCTTTAGCGGAAGCAATGGAACCTGAAGTTCGGAAGCATTGAGCTCGTCATTCTTAGAAGAAATAGCAATTTGGTAGTTCCCGTCCAGCCTTGTAAGGCTGGATGAGGTCTCCGGCATGGTTTGTCAAGGTCAACAAACATGACAGCAGAACTGCGAGACTTATTCCACGTTATTTTTTTCTTCAGCAAGTGGTACTGCCAGCACACCCTTCGAAAACTGCTAGTAAATATACATTTTATTAACCCAAAAGGTGGCTGAACGTTGCATGTTAGCATGCTATAGAAACAAGGAAGAGGAGAACAAATTGAGGGTTTGTATATGCATGAAGATCAAGTCCGAATGCTCGTGTCGTCTTACTATTCGGAGCTCATCAAGCTCGTATGTTTGAGATGCTCTTACCCCAATGAGCTCGATTTGTTACTTGGATGCTGACAGAAATAGTGCAGACGAACTGGCTCTCTCAAAGTAACCAACTGGCTTCATCAGTATTGTTCCTTCAGCTCACGTGCAATGCCACCCATCACCCAGATGCAAAAAAATCCCATTCATTATTCAATGAAGGGGACACTTGGTACCGTTTGAATCAGGTTGATATGTTATTCGACTGCTAATGGTTTACATTGCCCTCATCCCCACTCCGTGGACGTCTGGCACTTGCCGCAGTCCGTACTGAGCTAATCGTGAGTCACTTCCCCAGTGTTGCCACATCTCATCAGTCACGTCACAGAGCCATCGACGACATTGGCTCGCCACAAGCTCACATGGTCTTCCTTAACCAGGCGCGTCTGTTTCAGATCTGACGGACACCAAGGAATTCGCATTCAAGAACAAAACATACCATTTCTTCCCCAAGGAAACCCCAATCCGAGAAGCCTTGAACATCTGTGAAGGAATCAATGGCACACTAGCAATACCTGAGAACAAGATGCAAGAGTACGAACTGGGAGAGCTGGGCGCTGAAGGCTTTGGTAAGTGAAAGCTGCACGCTGTATGTGTTGCACAGAGCCAAGTCTTCAAAATGCTGGAAATTTAGCGACAGCAACTGAAGTACATTGCGGCATAAAGTGCAGTGCCTGAATTATTTTGATAATTAAATGGAACTTGGAGCAATTTGAAGCAAAATTAATGCAGTTAAACAACGCATGGAACTGGCGAAACAATAAAGCATCAAATGCTCCAGAATTTGTAACGTAAATGTATGCACTGGAATTGCAAAAGAACACCTCCATTCTGGTATCCGAGGTCAAAATTCAGCAAGCGAAACTATCTCAAGTTCTTTTAGAATATAATCAAGGTCCGAAAGAGCAATAGGTTAGAAAGACCTATCCATGTAGTCTGGTATGCTATAGAACAACTTGTATCACGTGAACATTATACCGTTGGTAGTTCTTTACCTTTCCTTGCACTAAGCTATGTCGCGCCAAGGAAGTGGAATTTGTAATGAAAGAGAAGTATGCATGCCATAAAAGTCACATACTAGGCAAGTCTGCGAAAGGCTGAAAAAAAAGTTTATGATATATTTAAGGTAGAAAAAAACGAGAAAGGAAATTCGATACGGTTCATACGAAATACGTTTAGCCGTAATAGTGTGTGGCTCCTTTGGCTCCTTTGCTCCAAATTCATGCGTGTGGATTATACCTCTCCCCTTGAAATCTCAAAAACTTACGCCATAATGTCCTAACTAGATTGTGCCGAAAGATCATCATTATGCATCCATTCATCTCCTAAGTGTTCAAAATTAAGAACAAAATACATATTCGGAACCTGGAAGGCAATTTCTGGTTTTCCTCTCCTCCAGAATACCGTATTCTTTTCCCATTTTTTTCTTCTCAGAAATGCTTCCATGAATGTTTCTAAAGGCCCATTTTACCACTTACCAGGAACTACAAAATCGTGTCTTGTATTTTGTGCGCTGTCCATGGGATCTTGCATTTGAAAAACTAATAGATGCATTACCTCTTGTGGTACGTTAATCAGCATCCTGTGATCTAAGTCAACATGTTTCACTTAATGCAAATGAATAAGGTGGGCTGCAAACACAAACGCTGGTGGATTTTCGACATGTGTTATCTTCCAGTAAACTATCATCTTAATGTAGCATAAGACACATACAATACGTTTTCACGAATGTTTTTCTTCTTACAAACGTCTCCAATGGGACAAAGGTGAATGTAGGGCCAAAAACATTAGATACGCCAGTGTGTTGACCGTACATTTTACGGGTCAAGTGCATTCAGGTGCTTACGTTGACAACACCAGCAAAAATTTTAGTTCACCAAAACTCTTCCCTGGAACCGCCATGACCATCAAGATTGCTAGCAAATACAGTCAATGCTAGCAAATACAGAGTGTCTGTTTCCTGTTCCTAGCTGTATTATGGCACACCTGTTTGTCGATACAAGTATCCTTCAAAGTTTCCCTCAACTTTGACTTCTTGATCCTCCTCTAATTTTCAAAAACATATAATTAGACAAAGAATGTCTAAGAACAGAATTAACAAGCACGTATCGTACATCACCTTCCCACCCAGTATCATACGGAACAATGCGTGACTTGACTTTGACAGAAATGGTAAAAGTTGCAAAACCTGTCTTCCTAATTGCCTCCCTGAGGCCGTGCCTGGTCAGATCGTGACGTATTAATTTTGACAGGATAACAGAAACAGCTAAGAGATGTCACAAGAGCCGTAACACGAATGGTTCGGAAACAGCGTGGGATAAAAAAATATCTGAGGGACGGAATTCCCACCCCGCACGATAATAGGATTACGTCGAACTGACCTTTGTCCCCCATGTCACAGATGCGACGACCTAATCGGAAAGAGCCAAAGGTCGCAATTCTCGTTAGGAATTCGAAGGGGTTATTCACCGTATGTTTGGTGGGTTCGGCTTGTGTGATGTCCCGTATACTTAGATAAAAATTGCACGGATTTACGCAAAGCCCGGGTGTCCTGTATTGGACGGCTACGATAAATCAGTTCATGTTTGGCAATGTTGTTCAGTTGGGGCCTCGGTGGTAGTTAGCGATGTCTCATGAATTGTCAAACATAACAGTTGTAATGACTATTTCTGTTATTTTATTGCCCTTCAGTTGGTGGAGTTTTCGTGATGTGCTGACCTCCTAGGACGATACTTGGACATCTGCGTTAACCCTATTCCTGTTTGGCTTTTCTGGAGCTAAATCTGTAGAGGGGGGGGGGGGAGAGATTCGTCCCCCTGTGCAATCTTGGAAACTATTCGTCCTAGAGACTCGGAAGTGGGTTAAAGCAACTCATCTTGGCCTAACCTACATGATGAACACTCGAAACATCGAAAAATGTTAATGGCGCAGTCAGTGGGCAAAATAGGGGTATAATGTCAGCTAGATCGTATTTGCTTGACGGGCCATCTAAATATTCTTAATTTGCTACTTCATTGCTTTCATTTTTGCTTTAAAAAAAAATAATTGGTAAGTACCACTAAGCCTTACGGAACGGCCAAATCATGATGAAAGTGGAAATGGCGCTACCAGGTGCGACAAATTGGGGGTGACAAATTTCTGAGTTTGATAACACTCAACTGAGAGTGACAAATTGGAAGCTGGCGTCCGTGGACGCTAACAGTATACAGTTAGTTACCTGAAAAAGCTATGTTGATATCATCCGAAAGTATTCTTACAATGGTGTATCCAGGCACTGAGGTGAATATGGGAGGTAACTCACCTTATATGAGTGAGCGTTATTTTATGAATTGCGCAGCATTTCGATAGCCAAAATAGTGGATGCGCCCGAAAACCCCGAGGACCAGTCAAAGGCATCATGGGAAATGCATGCCACAAAATAATTATCATGGGCGGTGCCAGGTAGTGAAGCAGAGCGGCTGTAAAATTTAGAGCGATGGGTCGAGTATCTTGTACGCGTAGGTAGAAATTGGTGTATTTCTTCCAATACATAGTGTTGCGAATGAACCAAAATAAAGTGGAATTATAAGAAAGAAGGGTCAGAAAGTTTCAGGATTCTGTATCTAGCGATATGGAACCATGGCTTGGGCTTCACATGCCTCCCAAAATCTGTCACTAGCGGCGCCCACGGACAGCCCTAGAACCGCCCTTGCCACCGAAAATCAAGTTTGTTCGTCGTAGATAATGTTGAATGAGCTTGCTCACTTCGAAATATCGCTCCGATGCATGGGATACACTAAATGTATATGGAGCCATGACAGCGACTTCACATGCCACCGAAAATCGTCCAGGAGCCACCCGTGGGCAAGCCAGAATTTTGTGAATTGATCGCAAACTACGTTTAAAGGATAGGTACTGAAGATACGAAAATTTCATAAGCCTTTCTCTAGCGATATTGAGCTATGGCGAGGACACCTCATGCCTCATAATATCTTTCCCGGAATGCGCCAATGAACAAATACAAAATTTGCAAAAATCATAGTATGACCGCAAATAACAGCAAAGAAAGCGGAACCTAAAGAACCTACACACATTGGTCAGAAAACAGCGAGGGATTACATCGGAGACCAAAGATACCGAAAATTGAAAACATGCCTTCCAAAATCCTTGCCTGAAGCTGCTCCTGGGCAAGCCAAAACTTCGGAAGAAATGACAAAATATGCGCAATGACTGCTTAGAAAGAGCCACAAATTCTCAAGAACCTATCTAGCGATTAGAAGACAGGATTAGAAGGAAAAAACTACAAGGGGGCCGAGTCGTCCCCCCCCCCAACAGGAATATGGTTAACCAGAGACATTTTAAATCAGAAATGATTTGTGTGATCAATGCTGGCTGGGTTGCACGTTGCAAGCATGCTTTTCTGAAGAAACAAAATGTGTACATTGTGAACTGGTAGATATTTTCAATGGTAACATTCAAGTAGCTGATTTGAGCAGTAACTTCATTGCATGCAGAGTACCAAATATTTGCACATGGAATTCCAAGATCCGAGGCTTTTAATCCCCCTTAAATCACCGAAGTTAGTTTGCCCTTTCTGAGGATGTGAGGAAAGAGCTCACTCCGCATTTCCAATCAGTAGAGACTAAGGACCTCAGTTAATGTTGAGCTACATTATGGACAAGCAACCGTTCCTAGCCTGTGGCCATAATAATGCATATTTTCCTACAGGTGCTTCTGCGTCATTTTGGGTGAATAGCGACAAAATTCATCAAGAAGTCATGAAGAACACCAACGGAGATGAGAACGAGAAGTATATTGTTTACCGTAAGTACAATATTTACAACTGTCGTTTTCTATTTCTCAACTGTTGTATTTATATTTATTTTGATTAACATTGACAACGTGTGGTAATACTCTAGCCAGACTCTAGCGTGTTTTCAAACTGAATTTTGCGTTACTTCAACCGGAAACACATCGTCTACTACTCACCTCTTTTTTGCTGTATTGCAACTTGGTGATAGTTTTGTTGTGTAAATGACGTAGTGTAATCGGTTTTATAAATGCATCAAGAGCACCTGCACATGCGCACCGACATGCAAAATGCATGTTTTTTTCGTACATGTTATATAGCGTTTTACCATGCTGTCGACATTTGCTTTGTGTTCTTTGCAGCTCACGAATCCATAAAGAAAATGAAATTGCAATACAACAACCGCAAATCGCAATACATCATTAGGTCCGAGGTTCAAGACAGTGAAATTACAAGTGTGCCCATATGTGAAGTGGGCGGAAGCCATGAAACAGTTGACAAATATTTCAATAACCTGGTGAGCATAGGAAAGATGTCAGAACAGGGTCTTCCAAAGGAAGCTGTGCTGAGTGGAATGAGATATGGTCAGGGACAGGAAACCCTCATGAGAATGCGAGAATGGCGACTACCACCAGTTCCCAAGAGATACTTAAATGGACATTCAAACATTGGCGCCGAGTTAATACGCTGGGGAAAAATCCACCAAGATATCGCGGAAGCAATACGAAACAAGCAACGCTTCAAAGATCCGGTACCGACATATAAATATGATTATTTCCGGCACAGATAATGGTGTGATGCATGCATCCTTCGCGGAAATGGAGAAGATTTGCAAGCAAATGTAGTCGTTGTTGAACGGTGCGTTCAACAACGACTGTTCAACAACAACAACCGAGCTGTGAATATGTCATATGCAATGTTAATAAATAGCTAGACCTGTTATATACATATTTCGACATGTGCGGTATAAAATGGTTATTGAAAGTATACTGGAATGACACTGATGCTGAGTACAGCACATTTCCTTACTTTGTGCTATGCAGCTAGGTAAATTGTTGCTGTTCATTTTGATCAGCTTGGAAATGGTACGTACAATACCAACTGTGAAATTATTGGTAACAGCGAACCTCGGATGGTTGTTCTATAAAATCACATGGGCGATGAAGCGGCTGCAAAAAGACAAGCTCGCATTGGACGCTTGAACATGGAAAGAGGCATGCAAACAAAGATGAGCAACCCTCGATTTTCGAGGTTTTCGTCCTGTAGGTCGAGTAACCAGATTTATAACGTTACCCAAGCCGTTCCTGCTACCCAAAGGGCTGCATTAAAACGAATGTTCACTAGGTTAGCTTAACTTGACCAGAATTCTTACCAAGTATATTTTGCTGCATCAGCCGTGAAACCATCGCCCGGTCGTTTGCAATTTCAATTCAACGAGATGTTTGAATCAAAAGTTAGGGGCACCGTTAATGCGTCGAAATAGGGAAAATACACACGCAGTGCAATGGAAGATCTGTCACCCAAGAGGATATCAGTTCGGTCCAAATCGGCTGATTGCCACTTGATTGCGTTACTGCTTCGTGAACGTTGTAGGTGTCAAGGACCCCTCAACTCGAGGTACATGTCAGAGCAGACGTCTTCCCATCTTGCCAAACCGGCAACACTGCTCCGAAAGGGTACACATTGGTGGATGGATGCAGGCATATGAGCCACTGAAAGAGTGGGTGCAGATCCATGCGTGCCAGTATGCTTGACATAAAAATAGTATTGAGCTGTAGCACGATCCATTAAACAAAACAAAACATGTAACTGGAGATTGCCAGATGGCTATATGTCGAGAACAAGAGAGCACCATTTTGCATTTTCACAAATAACGAAGAATGTAATGTGAATTCTAGCTGTCATTTCATGTTAGTACTGCTGTAAACACGCTTCAGTCTATCACATTGAAAGTTCACAGTCTCCTATTAAAACTTCCCGGTCTCCAACAAAATCACTTCAAGATGTGTGTGTGTGCTTGAGTTTGACCAGCCTGCCACCTTGAGGTGATATCGGCTGTTTAGTTGTTTTATAGATGAGTTGGCAGAATCGGTCCGGACGGTGCCGTTTAGGGGTGTAGAGGGATAGCAGTGGTCGTCGCCGTTGGTTTGAACAATACAAGAAGGTATACATATATTGATACATGCACATGCGTATGTTTTCGGCCTTTTTGTAGTGTCTGTATTATCTTGTCTTTTTTTTGTTTTTCTCTTTCTCCTGGTTTGGGCCTTTTAGTTTTTAGTTTTCTGTTGTTTGTTTGTTTTTTTTTTCTTTTGTTCTTTTGTCATTTCTTTGTTTGTTTGTTTTTTTGTTTTGTTTTTCTTCCGTTTTTGCAGATCATGGGTAGACTTGGGCGGGTCAGGGTGATAGGATGTGTTTGGGACGTTCAGTGTTTTGGAAGATTTGGCGCGAGTATGTGGTTTGTGCTTGGTAGATGTGGTGTTTGTTTTGTTGTATGCTCTTGTGGCGGGTGCGTGGGTGATGACTGCGATGTTGTTTGAGCTGTCGTCTTCTGAGTCGGTGTTTTTCTCGAGTTCGAACCGTAGGTTCTTACGGACTGCGTAGGGTGTTAGTGAGTGGTGGGATGTGCCTGGTAGTGGTGATGTATTGTGCGTTTCACGTTCTAGTACTGGTGGTGGTGCTTGTGTTGGGTGTGTGGGTGAATAGTGTCTGGGTTTGTGTTGTTTTGTTGCCTTGGTATGGGGTCGGATAATGATGGCTGGGTCGGTTTGTGTTTCTTTGGAGGGTGGTGGGGTGTGAGATGTCTGTGTTTGTGTGGATTGGATGTCCGTGTAGTGTTGTTGGATGTTCTGCGTCGACTGCGGGCCGTTGACCCACGACCTTGCCCGCGGCAGAGCCCAGCCCTCGAGGTGGACAAGGCGGAGAATTTCTTTCTCCCTTGTCCACCGAGGGCAGGCCCTGTCCCGGGAGGTGTGGCCTCCGCCACAGCCGACGCAGCGTTGTGTATTGCTGGCGCATGTGTTGCTGTCATGTTGTTCTGCGCAGGTTGCGCAGGTGGGTTCTGTGTCGTGGCACCCCCTCTTCGAGTGCCCGTACCGCTGGCAGAACTGGCAGCGTCGAGGGAGGGGTGCGCGTGCCGTGACGCGATAGGTGATGTAGCCGGCGTGCCGTGCCGTGACGTGCGTGGGTGGCTGTCGTGTGGTAAAGGTGAGTATGAGGCTGTATGAGTCATGTTTGTGTGCCGGGGTGGGTGGTCTGTAGACGGAGGATATGCCCTGGCTTCTGAACCTGATGGTCAGTTCTTCCTCCGTCATCCAGGCCACTTCCCGAGCGTGGATTATACCCTGAGATGTGTTGAGGTGTGCGGCTAGTGTTATGGTGACGGGTATGCCAGTTATGTGTGTAATGTTTGTCAGTGTGTCCGCGTCGTGTGTGTTGTGTGATTGGATGAGCAGGGCCCCGGAGCGGACTTGTTTTGCGTGTAGGGGCTGCCGTGTGTGACGGGTGATTTCGTCCTCCACCGTCCAGGGATCAAGGGAGCCCATAGGCTCCCCGTCATCCCGGCGGCAGAAGAGAAAGTCACCCGTCGGTGTGTCCTGTGTGGTGTCCATGTTTGGTGGGTGTGGTGAGTCGAGGTTTGATGCTGTGGCAGGGATAGAAAGGTGTACACTTTTACAAATATCGGCGGAATGGGGGGGGGGGGGGGGGGGTTGGCGGCACCGCCGGACCAACCTGTAGACGAGTAGAAGTGGTCTCGAAGAGAGGTGCTAGTAGTCTGGAGAGAAGGCGATAAGTTGGTGGCAGGCTGGTCGTCTCGGGTTTCCGGCTGGTCGTCGTTGGTGTCCGGCTTCGTAGCGGGATATGACCAGCTGGCCTAAGTGGCAGGCTGGTCGGACGTGTTGTAGTCGTTTGGCCTGGGCGGCGAAGAGGGCGTCGACCCGTCTTCTGGTTGGTCACTGTGATGGCCAGCTGGCGTTGGCGCGGCTTTCTTAGCACGCCTGTGGCGCAACCTGGCTGTCTTTGTTTCCCGCGGTGAAGCGGATGCGTGCACGTTGGCGATAGCCGGTACGTTGCGCCCGTGGCGTCGAAGCCTCTAGGTGGTGTTGCGGCTTCGCGGCGGTGTTTGACCAACTGGTCGATCTGGTTTTGCTTCTAATGATGATGATGGTGATGATCGATCGATCGTGAGTCCTTGGATATCGAGATCGTGGTGTGTTTGATCCTTGATCACGAAGAAATCGTGAAGGTGTGACTTCAAGATGGCAAATTCTTGTTCGCGAGGCGCTGCTTTTTCACGGCAATGCTTGTCAAAGTGTACCACCCGCTATTCCATGTCAATGCTTTGAGTTTGCATAACAAAGAACAGAAGAAGAAAAATCTTGATCTTCATACGTTTCTGGTTGCCATATCAAAGAAAGACATCTTTGCACGAAAATCTCAAGAATGTTGAACGGGTGTTGCATCCAAATGGCGCTACCATTACGTAAGGAAGAAAATGGAAAATATAAATATGACGAGGTGTGTGTCATCTCATTTTAGTCTATTTTAACCTGAATTTAAGACGCAGCTTGGGATGCTTCGTTGTATATTGTCTGGCAATTCCAAAAAGTGCAGGGAAGGTTGAATGGCAGTCACTGTTGCTGTCTGTAGCATCAAAAAATAGTCGTGCCAGGCCTTGCTAACCCTTTTATCCCAAGTCCATTAAGTCAGACAGCAATGTGGTGTGCGCTAGCATTGGTGCAAATATATGCAATGTCATCGACATTTCGGGAAATGTCCAGACCTGTCACCTACATACGTAGTCAGTCAGCAAGCTTCTTCATCTCTGAAAATAACCGACGTATCCGATATTCCGACTATTTGCCACCTGATTGTACCGGTCGATAGCTGTATCGAGCGATTCCAGGACAAAACACAAAAGCATGGTCATACCCGCCCAGATTTTGACTAAAATGTGCTCATGCAGTTCTTGATGGCCCATATTACGATTTGAGATTCTACGATTCTGAGATTTTCAGTTTTCTAGGTCTCAAGGCCATCGAAATTTTGAGGTCACGGAGTAAGAGCATATGCCATGCAATGCAAGCAAGCATATGCAAATTTGCTATTTATTTAATGGTAGCAGTGTACCGAACTTATGCATCATTTGTAAAGAGGAAGACCTAACCAATGCAATACAAATAGTTGTAATTTGCTGAGGTGAACGTTAAGTTATGCTAACTCGCACTGCCCTCGTGACCATTTCAAAAAGGCCTATTTAAAGTTGTCTCGTCCTTCACTAAATATCTCCTCATCAATTCTTTAACAGTTGGTGGCAATAATTTTTGTAAGGACGACTCCATAATGGGTCACTCAGGTGAAATATTAGGGCCTTGCCTCACCGCCAATTAGTGTTATCATGTTTGACGAACGGAGCCGATATAGACCTTTCAAAAACTGTTCGTTCATAAAACACTATGATAACATTGTTAAGCAAGTCAGTGGTCAGATAAGTCACATCGGGATCAGTGACCGGACCTCGAAATAGTGGCTTTGTGTGCATTGCAGAATGTGACCGATATGGGTCTCATTTTCAAGGACTTTTCTCACAGACCAAGATAGTCAAAAATGCACGTATATCAGGTGGATCTCAGAGGTCACACATGGGTCAGTGACCTGACCTCAAAGTGAAAGTTGAGCGTGTACTATGGAAGATATTTGGTACTGGTGTCATTGCAATCTTTTTCTTCAAAGAGCACGACAGTGTAAAACCGGTCATGTGAGGTCGCAGAGATCACACACAGCGTGCTGGCAGAGGGCATAAATCAAAC
This sequence comes from Ashinkailepas kermadecensis, assembly GCA_034440615.1. Lineage (NCBI taxonomy): Eukaryota > Metazoa > Arthropoda > Thecostraca > Neolepadidae > Ashinkailepas > Ashinkailepas kermadecensis. The sequence goes on from JAOTOM010004943.1 coordinate 48,235, forward strand.
AAAATGTCACAGAGACGATTTGGATACCATTCGAAAGCGCAGAAAATGTTGAGTAAGATGGGAATTTTTAAATTGCACAATTATGGCTTTAAAAAATTCGCGTGCGTGTTTCATACAAGCATGTTTCACATATTGACGTGCACCCTCGCTTCTGAGGATGCTATTTTGTATCTCATCTCTGAGATACAAAAAGTGACAGCATGACCTAGAAACTAAGAAACAGCAGAATCGTAAGATGGGCCATAGAAAATCCCGTGCATCCGTTTTTCTATCAAAGTCGGGGGTAGGGTGGGGGTGGTGAACAATCTGTGGGTGATCCTCGTCATTACCCTCGTGATTTATACTGGAATCAAATCGCCTATAGCGAGTGCTTCATCGGGCTGCAATCCACATATCCACCTGTCAAAGCCCAGCGCGATACCTCGAGGCTATGGAGGGGGGAGAAACTTTAAGCTTGAGGGTTATCAGGACAATGAATACTTGGTATTCAGTGCCCTGGTGTTTACCTCCTACTATGCACTGATGTTCACAGCTGGTTGATATGTGTAGAGCCGGCAGGTGCGCTCTTGCGTTCTAGCCTGCTCCTGCACGGAAGCAGGCTGGTCCTGGATATCACAGAGTTCATATCACCCATCTTCAAGTGGGTCTTGCAATTAGTATTCGTCTCGTTTGTGGGACAATTGTATGATCCTATGCACATTTCCTCAGATTTGCATAGCTACGGGTGTGAGGAATGATTTAAAATAGTATTTATCTGGTAAAATGTGTCAATAATTTCGATATATATGTTGAGCTAAACATTTCACTTGAATATTGAACAATATGGATACAATGAATTATGTCCAACCCCAGGTTCTGCCAGTGTATGGAATCGCCTGCGTATAGCCACGGTTGGAAAAATATATCTCACTCGACCTTGCAGTTGGTACCAATATCCCTCTGCAGCTTTCATCGAGCCGTGCAGAAGAATTGCCAGTATCATCAAAAGAGGGATGACTTTGCAATCTTCTGTTATCAAATATCCACTAAGCTTTACTAGTATTCGTCCTGATTCTGTGTGGGCAGGAACCAGCAATGCTGGTAATTTCTGCAGGATGTTGCATGTCCTCCTGGCTAGGCCCTCTTTTATACCAGTATAAGGCCCCATTAGGGGCCGGACTAACGAGGACAATGGACGAGCTATGGCGCTCCCCAGCTGCTAGCTCATTGTCAGACACCATTTCAAGATAGGTAGCTGTGGCCGGCCGCGCTCTCTTGGCGGGTCGAAATGACATGAATCTTATGCACTGTATCCAATGTGCGTGTAAGTGCAGGCATCTCATAAATTATTTCGACGATTCACACGGTATATTCACATTTCCGATGCGTGCTCCGCGCTCGATCTTTAGCAGAAGAACCCAATTGCAGCCATGGTGTTTTCAGCTTCCATATACGTGCATTAAAAAACAATCGGCTTCAGCCGACATTGACTGCAACCTTACCGAAATATTGGTTCATCTGCTCAATATGGTGTACGTATCTCACATTTCATCGCAAATATGTCGCATTGTCGGATTACCATAGGTGCTACACTATGTCACGGTCCTCTATGCCACACTATGTCACGTCGCGCTCAGTTCATGCCGCATACAGCCGTTCAACTCTACGGACAGACGGGAACTGACACTGACCGGCGTTGTACGCGCAGGTCACGTGGTGCTATGACGTAACACGTAAACGGTGCCCTACCTGTCTGTCCGCCCTAACGCCAAATCCATCTGTGCCGCCACCGATTAAGGACCATAAGCGTTTCACCGTCATCAACATATGCAGCAGCCGCGACACCTTTCCTTCGAACAAAACATATTTACACTTGAAGGAAAATATTGTGGTGAAAGCTACTAAAAACAACAATTCAAGGATCACGTCTAAATCTGACGGCAGAAGTTAGGACGTGCCATGCTAGTAAATAGTTCTAAGGTTTCAAAGTCGTGGCTGTCCGGCCGGACCGCTCAGATGATTGTGTTTCATATACACTGGAGTAAATTCGCTTCAGCTTCACCCTCGCTCATACTTAGCTTCCACGGTGCATGCATGTATTTATTACATACAAAAACATAAGCATCATCTGCCAAGTCCATATATATATATATATATATATATATATATATATATATATATATATATATATATATATATATATATATATATATATATGTATGTATATATATATATATATATATACATGTATATATATAAATATATATATATATATATATATATATATATATATATATATATGTACTAACATAAATGAATGTACTCATTGATCATAGTAAGAAGGGCCAGAACAGGGTAGGTCAGGTCGGGTCAGTATCAACGATAGCTGAAGGAAACGTCTATGTCAAGGTCAGTCACAGCAGGTATGTTGTCATTTGCTGTACCTAATTGTACCTTACCGCATTATGATGTGCTTATATCCACTGATGCTGCATGGCCAGACAATATAATTTCTAGGATGTGAAAATCATAGAATTTGAAAATAATCACATCCCAAAAGACGTCCCACGTCATAGACATCAAGCTAAAACAGCTGACAGCGCAACATGCAATGGAGGCACTAACTTCATTGTCGCCCGCACCCACCAATGGGAAAGGGAGGGGCTGTGCCATAGCCCCGCAAACAGACAACTCAAGTGGGCTCCCGAATGGTCTGACACAAACACATGAATGCTGTTCTAGTTTGCATGTCACTATTCACTACACTGCAGAATGACAGTCTTGACATTTGCTTACTGCTATTGATAAGAGTCCTTCAGAAGGACAGTCACTAGCCTATTAGTGTCACCTGATCCCGGTAATGTAGGACGGGTCATACCCCGGTGCCAAAATGAATTTGAAGGAAATTTTAATATGAGGGGTGTCTAAATGATGTAGTTTTTCATACGGAATTCAAATACGAGTTTATTTTTTTGGATAGGATAACTCTAACCTACATCAATCATGTAGTTTTAAATCGCAAGTTTTATCCTTTCGAGACCCTTTTTAAGATACTGAAAGACATAAGGGAAATCATGCATATTGACAAAGTCAAATCAACTTTACATCTTTATTAACAGGTGAACTGCATGCATATCACTGGATACAATTACAAGGAACAATTCGTGACTTCCTGAACTCTACCAGGTTGCACAAGTTCTGCTTTGCCTCATTATTGGACATCAGCCTCCTGCTGGTCTCCTGAGCCCTGATCCCTCCATACCACTCTTCCTGTTGCGAAGTACTTAGCAGAAGCATCAGTCACCATTTTAACAACTCTCAATAAGTCGTGTGTGGCAAGGCCAGCTGAGCACCTCCATGGGGGTGTTGATGAAGTTCTTCATCTCTGAGTTGCTTATGGAGCAGATGAGAAGTGGCTCTGACACAAAATCTGACCAGCTGATCAAGTCGACAACGCTGAAAGCATCACGATTGATGTCAGGTGCCATTCTGGTTCTGACATAGAGGTCCCTCAGCTGAGTGTCTGCTGTGCTCTGAGGATCAAAAGGAGGATTGAGGGGGTGGAGAAAGTCGCCATCAGAGAAGAGGAGGACCCAGATACGCAGCTGAGGGACCACTATGGGGGTGTTGATGAAGTTCTTTATCTCTGAGTTGCGTAGGGAGCAGATGAGAAGTGGCTCCACAAAATCTGACCAGCTGATCAAGTCGACAACGCTGAAAGCATCACGATTGATGTCAGGTGCCATTCTGGTTCTGACATAGAGGTCCCTCAGCTGAGTGTCTGGGTCCTCCTCTTCTCTGATGGCGACTTTCTCCACCCCCTCAATCCTCCTTTTGATCCTCAGAGCACAGCAGTGTTTGGATTATGGCTTCACTGTGGGCATGCCAGGCAAATACTCTCACAATCGGCATCATAAGGTCCAGCACCTCCTTCCCTTGGGACTTGAGACAGTCCAGCTGAAACAGGATGTGTCTAGGCCCTTCGATCCAGGAGTGCTTGACTTTTACAGTGATCCAACATGGATAGTGTGGTCCAATTATGAATTACACAATTAATTGCAGATTCTTGAAGTTCTTTCCTTTAAGTCCGTGCTTTGACACCCAGTGCCTGAGAAGTCTGTTCGTTGTAATGAACCAACGGCTGTGGTTTACTGGTCTAATCTTCAACAGGGCCAACCGTGCAGGAAGCACTCTATCCCTGACTGCACAGGCAATCTTAGAGCCATAGTGTTGATCAGTTGAGATATCTTGAACCTTGTTAGACAGCTTGATCAGTGAAGGGCCAGCAGAGATACGGGGAAGTTTGGATTGATATCCAAGTACGTAGAAAAATCAAGGAGCTTTCCTATTGGCTCGGAAAATGTGTTGTTTGACAGAGTATGGGCATCATGGTCAACAGCGAGACGCGCAAGGGAAGTTCAACAGTGTGCAGGCTGCACACCAACCAGATCAGCTTCTCCCCAGGTGCCCCAGCTCCAGCTTCCGCATTACTTCAGCATTCACACCAGTACACTGGTGTGAATGCTGCAGTGTTCACATTTGTTGGATCTCCTCCAATGGCCCACAAGGTCTTATCAAAACCCCTGTCTTTCAGGCAGAAAAGCAGGACCTTGGCAATCTACTCAGCATGGGACTCCTCTTTAGTTCCTTTCTCTGAGGTAAAGCTGAGCAGATAATAGCTGCCAGGTTCACTAGCAACATCATATTGTTCTCCTCTGATCTGTGCAGGAAAATATTGGTCACTGCCCCCAGCTTCCATCAAATCCATCACCACACTGGTCAGATCAATCCGCCCATTAATGAGGATGCAGGATTGGAATCTCATCACAGTTGTTTTATACCTTCGCTGCAGGCTCATAGGCAATTTTAGGGAAGAGCAAAACTTCAGGGACAAAGCCATCCTCAGCACCACTTCTCCCCAATCCTAGATCCCAGTCCCGACAGATCAGGGCTTCCCATTTGGTGGGATCCTTTACGTTCAGCCTTCTCGTTTTGCCCCTTGATGAAGGCAAGATCTCTCACAGGAAACTTTTCTCTCTGCTACAGGAGCAGATCATGTGGGCTTGGATGACACAACTGGTAATTTGATACTTGCAAGTCAAAATATCAAATACCATGTCTAACTTGACTACGGACCTCTCTTTCGCATCAACTGTGCCCTCCCCAAGATAACACTGCACTGCCGAATTCCACACCTCAATGAGCTTGGACATGATCACATTTTCATTGATAACAGGTGGCCTGAAAAGAGCATTAGCTTTGCCCTACTGACAAATCAGACCAGGTAGATGTCACTCATAACCTGGTCCACTGGGTAGTTCTCCGGTCATCTTCATCCTCAAGTGTCTCCCTGAAGTAGGTGCCATGTCTCAGGATATCCCTCCAAGTTGGTGGTTCAGACACGAACAGCTTCCACCCATTGCCAAAAAAGATTACTCAGATGAGAACTTGATGTCTTCCTTGTTCTGACTTGAAACATTTATTTAACTAGTTGATAACTCAACACAATATATCATGAAATGCTAATGCAATTTACACTTATTCCATCCCTTCCCTCCTGGAAAAAAAATGTCGGACTGGACTCCCCTCCCCAAACCACAGACCACACAGAGCGACCAGTTGTGACTTCACTTGTATATTGCGCCACAAATATCCCCGCGCCACTTATAATTTGCTCGCCAAGAATGTATGCGCCTTACAGGGTCGCCAGCGTCAATTTGAAAATTTGAATAGGGTAAATCATTCAAAATTCTATTTTCACTCGATAAACCTCCTCAAAGGACCCATATTATGACTATTGCTGAGCTAGATGGGACAAGAAATCAAATTCAATTCATCTGGGGAAGATAGGAAGATAATCCCAAATTTTACAATATTCAACTGCAAATTGATAAATACCAATTAGGGTTATCAGAATAAAAAAATGGTCAGATTTGTGTTCTACACACCAAACTAGATTATTTGAACACCCCTCGCAATTGATTTTTTTTAAAAGTATGACCCGCCCTGCCGATACAGTGTGCATTTCTTATAGAAGGAAGAATACATAATTGCTGAGCATGCACGAACACTCATCTCATGCCAACACAGAAGTTGGACCAATTGGAAATATATTTCGTACGATTTGGATATCAGCACAGCATACGTCCGTAGGTACAATTAGGGACAACAAGTGACTACCCAACCTCTTTCTGCTACTCTGCCTAGTCTGTCTGCTGCTTCTCCCTGTCTGTCTCCCGCTCGGGCAGCTTCCCATTATCTGGCTTCGGAGCTACCGCCCCAATGTTGGCAAATATGATTTTCTCCAGTGCCATCATGGGTGCCTCGAAGGCCAGTGAGAACATGGCAGCAATGGTAAGCGATATCATCAGCGTAGCCAAGTATTGATACACGGCCGTCGTTTGGTCGAAGTACAGGACCGACTTCAGCGTCGAGTAGTACCAGACCTGCACGTCAATGGAGACCAGATACGCGCAGTAAGTGACACGACTCAGCGGAATCCAAAACTTCCACGACAGCAGGGTGTTAATGAAGCCTCCGTAGCCGTGCACGCAGGCGATCACCACCCATGCGAGGCAAACCGCCCAGACGGGACGGTTCAACGCCGCGTACAAGATCGACACCGAGTTGGGCGCTACAGCCTGCGGCGGGATGGTTGAGTAGTCGTATAGGCCGTAGACGATGAGGCATGCGACGAAGGCGGATGTCACCCAGCCTGCCAGCACAACTGGCAGCGAAATGCGCAGTGACTTGCCTTTGCGCTGGTGCAGGAACCAGCCAGTGTACACCCCCACCAGATAAACTCCGTAGCGACACCATGGCACGAAATAGCGCAGCGACGCGTCACCGCCGCTGGGTCCCAGATCGTTGTAGTCAGTCACATAGCCGGTGATGAACACATTCAGGGCGATCAGAAACATGACCCAGATCTGGCCCAACGTTGGGTAGAAATAAAGTGGTAGGAGGACAATAGGAGACGCAACGAACATCTGCATGTCGTTTGCCAGGTACCAAGTTTGGCCCAGGCACATGTTGTCTGTGTCATATATGTTGTTAATGTACAGGAGGTTCTTCCACCAGTACTTTCCACACATGTAGTGAGATCCACTGTGCTCAGTGTGTCTACCCCAGAATGGACCATCTCCCAAGTGAACATATATACTACCCACAAAGCCTATCACCATGGCCAGCACAGGTGTTATCCGAATGTAGCGGTGCACATAGTACATGACTATATTGAATTTACCCTTACTCTTATCCATGCTTCTCATGAATACGTAGGCAACCAAAAGACCACTCAGAAAAAAGAAGGAGTCTACTGAAACAGAAGCATTGTACACGGCAGCAAACGCCACCGAATTTATGATGTCGAAGACGTAGAATAGGTTGGTCCAAGGGACAGAAAACAATCCAAATAAGTATTGGTGACCTAAGATGACCCAAGTCATTGAAAGAAATCGAAGGCCATGTAGGCACGCCAGAGTATCACTTGATGATGATGTATTCAGAATCTTCCTACCATTCGTCCAAACGGAAAAAGCTAGCAGAACCTTTTGCAGTGTCAGAGGCATCCTTCCTCGGAATATACGATCTACAGATATACTGAGATCGGCATCCTCTTCCTTGGAAATGTTCTTGATTACATCAATAAATGTACCAACGACCATGAGCATGCCTGTGATGCTGAGAATGGTAAGCATAACGATGTCGCCTGCGCTGTACTTTCTCTTTTTGCCCTTCACATCACAGTTCGATTCGTCAAGCTCCACCGTCAAGTCGCTCATTTTGTTCTGCAGACTCAGTCTCAGGTCCTGGGCGGAGCACGTTGACGGAATGCACAGTCCAATGGAGGCGGAGAATGGCAACGGCATCACCTGACCCGACAGCTCAAAGATTGGAGGCAGTATCGGCTCCAGTCCGAAGCCCGCCAACCGACTGGCGGCAAAGCCTGCAGCGCCCTGCTCGCTCTTACTGCCGTTTCTAGCCAGGGAAAACCGTGGCTGGCAGTGCTTGCCCCGGAAACGTCCATCTGCCAGCGGTATCAGGCCGTCGACGTTCGTCACGGTCGCCTCCACGCTGAGACACTCGTGCCAGCAGCCCACGGGGTTCAAGTTGCCGGCCAGCATGCCGTCAGGGAGCTTGCCGTCGGCGTCGAACATCAGCAGCGCCCACTTGCTGTTGGAGTTGTTGGACAGGAGGCCGGTCACGTACGCCCAGCTGTTGTTGCGACAGGTGGGTGAGATGCCGGCAGCCAGCATGGGCGTGATGTACGGCCCGATGGTGAGAGCGATCAGCAGTCTGAGTATGTCGGCTGGCGGCAGCGGCGGCTGGGGGCGTTCGTCGTCGGGCAGCGCCCGGTACAGGTCCAGGGTGCCGGTCTTGCGCAGGAAGTCGTCGACGGTGTAGTGGTGCTGGTGTTTCTCCACCAGCCGCTGCAGGTCGGCCACACGACGCCACGATGTATGCGGCATGGCGGCCCGCAGCCGTTCCACCTCACCGTTCGACGATGCCGCGGTTAACGTGGCCGTGGCTGCGACGACCAGCACCAGGCACAGCTGCCGCGGCATGACGTCGGCTACGCTGCTCCTGTGCGTTGTGGCTGGCCGCACACCCTGTCGGAGCGCCACTCACCAGAGCCACTGAGGAGAGTGTGCGGCCCGATCATTGATATCAGTCTCAGCTGCAGATACTGACCGATGTCCATCGGTACGATGACAGTGACACCAGCCTGATAACAGACAGCGCGATTAGCGAGAAGATGGCCGGCGGGATCACAGGTGATCATTTATAGAGATGATTATCGCATCATAGAGATGATCATCATAGAGGTGATCATCGCAATAAAACACAGGCCGTGCTGGCATGTCCTTGGTCTCGTACTTCAAAATTATATGTAGCTCATATGACACGAGACGCAAGCCTAAGGTAATGCAACTGCTCAACCTGAAATTGGACAGATATGCATTTTTGTCTTGTAAGCAAATGACAATTTCAGACACATGCTATTAACAAAGAGGAGAGAGTGGGGTAAGTTATGTCACCGGGTAAGCGCCACCTGTTCCCCGAGCATCACGCTACCCTGCGTGGTCCGCCATCTGGTGCAGACTGAGGGACAGAGTCCTTTCCAGCCCAGATATGACTGCTCAGTCGCTCGTTTTTAACTGAAGTACAAACTAAACGTTTACTTCACCCTCATAAGTAAACTTTTACTATAACAGTTAACGCATATGTAAGCACTGCAGATTGGGATTCACGTCTACGATAGTCGCGTGTTGCTTCGTGCATGTGAGCGACAGACTGCGCATCACTTGACTTCAGTGGAGTTGTGTCGAATGCTGCGTGGTGCAGCCATGTTTTAAAATATAAGTGCGGGGGTAAACTGAACAGCTTACCAATGGGTTTATCGTACTACATTGTCCATTTTATACCTCCAGCCGTTTCGCATCAACTTTATGTGGGGATAAGAGCGGCACTGCGTTACTAACGGTCGCAGTCAATCGTGTAAGTTAGATGACGGCATTTGAGGCAAAAGCAGATTCTGTGTCATGTTCCATGAACACACACACGCACGCACACACACACACACACACACACACACATACACACAACCACACACACACACACACACACACACACACATATATATATATATATATATATATATATAAGTGATGTAGCGCAACTACCTCGTCCGAAGGCAAGGCAACTGTCAATATTTTCTCTTTTTCGTGAAGCCTTGTGATACGCGTTTAATAAAGCAGAGATATCGCAGCTGACAGCGGGCTGGTCGCGACAATAGTATCCCGCGAGAGTGTATGTCGAAACGGAACACCGCAGACCAGAGCCTGAGGGCGTGTGGACGGTGCACAACTTGCAGGTTCCCTATCAGCTGTTGTACAGATAACAGCGGAACCGAGCGCACTGAGGAAATGTAGGCGGCACTTCAAGTTCAGCGTGTGTTGGCTATCTCTTCGTGTTGAAGATCGTTAGATGTGTCACACGTGCATGAGTGTCTTTGGTACCTTGGGTGAGCGAATGTCTCGCTGAGTGCCTGATTTCACCACAAAGTCTTCTAAATTTAGCCCCCGCCCGTTCACCGCATTCAACCACTTTCCCCAGTGTAGGGGAGGTTCCTACAGCCACCCTCCACAGTGTAGGGAATGTTTCTACAGCCCCCCATTCTGCCACCTTCTCCAGTGTAGCGGAGGTTCCTACGGCCACCATCCTGCCACCTTTCCCAGTGTAAGGGAGGTTCTTACGCCCCCCCCCACCAGTTTTTTTCCAGGCGAAGAGTGCCAGCAATGTGAAACAAGACCAAGGATTGCTCGTGACGAGATCTCATGATTGATGCTGATTTTTAATATATCAAGCCACAGTTTGCCCTTTCAGGTCAGCTCAAACATTAAATTTTTGCAAAGCAATGAAGAATTGTCACGTTTATTCGTTTTCTGTTCAACCGATACACGAAGCGCGCTTTAAATGTTGAAAAACATGTATTTCGCAGTATCTATGGACACCGATGTGCATTGTGTTTTTGCCCATAGGTCATTGATCCGATGAGGTCGGAGCTCTGGCCTCGTTTTATAAATTTACCAAATCGTCCACTTGTGCACTATTTGATTCTACCCACGTGACACGTGGGTAGAATGAGTTCAGCTTCAGCTGAAATGCAATTGAGCAGCAAATGAGCGTCAAGTTCAGCTTCAGCGCCAAAATTAACTTACATCCAAGAAGATTTTCTGAAGTCAAGTTTGATCAGTGGCCACGAATGACCTTGCGGAGGTCAATTACTTATGCAACCAGATTAGCTGTATTTTCCATCACCATACTGCATTAAGCATTGGCAATTTGGGCAACATTGGTGATATGAAATGCCCACGTTTCTCGTTCTCAGCGAAAAACCATTTGGCATGCTCTCGCGTATGGCATCACAGCTTAGTCACATGACTCGACATCTTCGCAAGAACCTATACCATAACGTCTAAAAAAAATCCCATCAGCCACAATAGGCGACGGAACGTTAGGGCGCGCAGTTTGTTTTTCGTGGTAACGAAAAAGAACTTAAAATGTGATTGCGTCAGCGATGGACACGCTCGGTCACGCACGGTGGGTACGAAGAGACGCGTCCCCCATCCAGACTTAGAAGGGGATTGTGTCAGCCATGGACGTCACGCACGGTGGGGACGGAGAGACGCGTCCCCCATCCAGACTTAGAAGGGGATTGTGTCAGCCATGGACGTCACGCACGGTGGGGACGGAGAGACGCGTCCCCCATCCAGACTTAGAAGGGGATTGTGTCAGCCATGGACGTCACGCACGGTGGGGATGAAGAGACGCGTCCCCCATCCAGACTTAGAAGGGGTTGTGCATGGACGTCACGCACGGTGGGGACGGAGAGACGCGTCCCCCATCCAGACTTAGAAGGGGATTGTGTCAGCCATGGACGTCACGCACGGTGGGGATGGAGAGACTCGTCCTCCACCCAAACATCAACTTCAAACCCAATGTTCATCTTTCCCAGGTCATTCCCCATGTTAAGATCATTCAATTTGGTTGACATATTCTGACCCTTAAGAACCTCAGCATGCCCGAATATGAAGAAATGAGCCGTGATTCTACATTATAAGGGCTCGCCAATGACATTTCCCCTGTGTATCAAGCATGCCTAGTTCGGAAGCTCGTTTGGAGCTTGATTTTGACCCTACCTGACCTACTCTGTCCCGGCCGATTTTTCTATGATCCATATCAATACATTCATCGATATTATTTCTTGAAACACAATGCTGAAAGGGAAGAAACTGTTTTTTCAACTATTTCCAGGAATTTAATTCAAGGTTCCTGTGTTCACCTAATATGACCTCTAATGTCCTCAAGTGTAAGGTATGCTTCGGGCTCTCCGTGAGCAGTGCTTTCTAATGGTGTTTTGCATCTTACCCTTGATGACGTAGGTAGGAAGTTAGTGGGGGAAGCTTTAAAGAGGTCCCCTGGCCCGGGATAAATTGGATTTCCCGGCCTGTCCGGCGAGGGTTAAGTCATGCGGCCGTGGATGAGTGATGGGTATCCCGTGTGTACATAACAGCGTGTGCATAGCTCAAGTATTGCGAAAGCTAGAAGTGAAATTGAAGGAACGCAATGGGTCATCTCCCTTCCGGCCGGTGAGTGGGAGGGAGAATTGTACCCGCTCCCGCTTTTGTTCTGGGCCACTCAGATAAACGTGGTTTTAACCGGGGAGTAGCGCCATCCTTAATCTGTTCAGCAGCGGATATAAACGTTCTGTATTTTTTAGCCTTATCCCCCCCCCACCAGATCGGACCAGAGGCTAATGTTTGGCTATCGCCGACTGGCAGGCCTATTTACCGGTTTCAGACTCTTAGCTGCTATCTAAATGATATTTTCGAGAATACCCTGCCAAGCATAGCCCGCCGAGGTTCCGGGGAACACCATGATACCAGCAAAATGCAAATTTTAGGTGAAAGCCACGCGTAGGAGACGTTGGAAGCAACATGCTTGTTCCGCGTTCCAGGGTACGTGCCATTGTTTTCAAACGACGAACCATAAGGCGATGAAGCGAAGACAAGTGAAGTTGGAGTGATACACTGCAGCACATGGTACCCAAAGACAGTTTTCAGGTCAGGAATTTAGATTTGACCAGGCAAGGTCACCCACCTTCACGGGTACACTTTTAACACCTTATCTAGTTATGCTATTTATGCATTTCTGGAGTAAACGATCGGTGAATTCGAATCCAGCATTGAAACATACCCTAGAAAACAATGTTGCAAGACGGTTCCATGCACATCTCCGTCGATGTCAGCTTTCGGCAGATTTCGGTGGACAGCAGAGCAACATCCAGGGTCAACGTGAATCGTTTATGAGTTCATTAGTAGAGGAATCATCTCTCAGTACTGGACATGGCTTCCTTCGACACAGCGTGAACTGCTCCTGATTGAAGGCTTCAAAGTTTCAAAATGCATGGCATGATTTTTAACACCCAAAATCAATTCGAAGAAAGCAAAATATATGTTGTGAATAACTCTTTCATTCGGGAATTTAGAAACTATTAACACATCAAGTAGATGTCGGCTTATCCAATGTTACCATTATCGGCTCTGGGCGGGCGTGGGCGTAGGATTCTGAAAATAATTGGGGGAAGGGTCTCTGATCGTACATGGGCGTAGGATTCTGAAAAAAAGTTGGAAGGAGGGGGACAATACATGAAGGCAATTTGCGGACACAAATTGATTGGGGGCATGCTATATAGGGTTCCATGTTAAAGGTTGAAACTATTGGGGGGGGGGGGGCACAGCTAACATTAGAGGAGGGCAAGTGCCCTCCCAAGTGCGTACAAAGCTATACCCCTGCTGTGGTATTACGGCGGGCGGGCATAGTGTCGATAAACGCGCATAGCAGTCACGAAAGTCGCCTATTTTGTCATAAGTTACACTGCTTAGTTGAGGCCTGAGGGCATTTGTAGTTACTAATCACTGGGTGGCAACCTGATTAAGTGGCCATCCATGCTGAGGGACTTTATCAAGGATAATGATGCGATTGGGAGAGGTCGAGCGAAATGAACACAACTGAGTGGGAAGTCCAAAGGGTTGGGTAATAAATATCAACCTAGTTAACATGTTAAAATACCCTGAGTTACTTACTGGACTAATGAACCTCCAACAATACAGAAGACCTTTTGAAAGCATTGGAATTAGTGTGGTATAAAAATCAAGTTGCAAGCATTTCCAAATCAAAAATAATTGCGCAACGAAAAGGGTGACGGTCAAATTATCTGAGGTCGGGTCTGGTTGCGTCGTGTTGCTCATAGTGTCGTTCGCCCATCACCTGTGCGAAAAGCTTCGCTCGGGCTCGCTGCGCCCGCCCTCGTTTGTAAAGATTGGGGACTAGACATGTCTGGCTCTATCGCCAGGTGGCAGGTAAGGTGATGTCACAGCGATACCACCCAGAGTACAGCTGCACGTTGATTTCATGACTAAAAGCATAAAACGTCCATAAGCACTGGACGAGCCAGGATCGGCGAGCTATGAAGGCAGGACTGTAGGCACATGGTCGGACACAGTGACGTAGCCAGGATTTGGTGTAGAGGATGGGGGAACATCTGAAGAGGCATCTACTACGCCAAGATGGTTAAATTCGTGGGAAAATAAGGCACTACGCTCAAACACGAACACTGCAACACTATCGATCAAAACACCAGACATGTGGAGCGCACCGACTACGCATCGGACACGCAAACCTCACTTACTCCTACCTCATACCAAGCTGCCCACCACCACAATGCACCACATGTAACCAATCACTTAGAATCAAACGCATACTCATGCACTGCACCAAGTACACCAATGGAAGACAACATATAACAGAATGCTGCACCACAAACAACATCTCACTAAACATCACCACTCTTCTTAATAACGAACACCCAACATTACACGAACATATCTTCCACTTTCTTTCAATACAACGCATATTGTATTACCTGTGATGTAAAAAAAAAACAGAAAACAGAGCGAAGAAAAAAGTGCAAAAGATACGTAAAAAGAAAACGAAAATACAAAAGATAGATTCGTAAATAAACCACAAAAACAACCATCAGATCAGGTAAAAAAGAACGAGAAAAAACGAGACTTGCTCGAAAAGAAAACAAACTGCAAAATATAAAATAATAAACGTTCCATAAAGTGTATGACATAAATTTGAAATGTGCATTCCACTTTAACAATGAGTAGCAATTTATCCTTCCACAAAAACTAAAAAACCAGTTCCACACTAACTGGTTGCTTAATTAATACAGTACTATTTTGGTACTGAGTATCCGTTTACGAACCATATTATTCCAAGACCCGTCTCTATGTCATTGTATAGAGAAGGATGAATCGCCGACGCGTACTTCACCAGGTAACAAGTGCTGGTAGCTTTGATTATGTTATTGGGCGTGATATGCACATAAAAACATGTATTGCACATGATAATACATTTATAGGCCTTTAAATAGTAAATTAAACTATAATTAGTTGATTTATGGTCATATCAATGAAAAACTAGCAGCAGACACCCCAAAAGAACCATAGTGCAGGAACAAATAACGTCAACGCGACCGCCAACGTCTGGGTAACGTTATTTGAGTTATCTTGCGGCGATCACGGCAGTCGGGTAGGCTATTTCAGGACTGGTAAAGCGTCGGAATATCATTAGAAGGTCCGTCGATCGAATCCCGGGCGCGGTGGGCACAACACTTTTCGTTCTTTTTGCATATAGGGTCAAAAGCTCGCGAAGCGAGCAGCACAGGTCAGATAAGCCGGCGGTAGCCGGCGCAATCTGACCTAGTATGTAATATAATATTGTAACATCTTTCCATTGTCTGGTCACATAACATGGCGGCTGTAATGGAAGGATGGGATAAAATAGTGTATGTTCATTTAAGCCGGACCCAGGTAGCAGAAAGTGTATGTTTTGTTCTCGTAGGTAGCAGTCTAGAAACATTCTTGACCTCTGGCTTCATCAACTACGGCCTTCGATCAACTTAACACTTCAGCTTTACTACAACTCAGCTCAACACTGCTCATCTATACTCATCTATCTTCAAGACGTCATTCAACTGTACCTCGTCTAAATTACCGGGATAAATTACCGAGATTACCCGCTAAATGTGCAACGTGCTGCCATTTGACAGTCAAACGTCACGACTAGCTCAATCACTGGAAAATGCTGGAACTATTTATTCTCGTTTCAACCAGGTGCACATGCCACGATATAGATCGTTGTATCGATGTGCAATGCCATCTCTTGCTTTCAAGCTTGTAAGCTTGAGCTGTAATTCGGCTCATCTCATGTAAACAAAATAAACAATGAGAAATGGCCGAAGAAGTACCAACCAGACAATTAAAGGAAACAAATTTGTATTTTGTCTTCTGCTCGGCTTATATTCTTCATAGGTAATGACAGCTACACAGATATTTTGGAGCTCTTCGCTGCACACTACCCCGCTCATGCCGACCAAGCTGATTTTGTGCCAGAAATCCAAGCTGGATATAGTTGTAGCCGCCGTGGCCGGCAAGGAATGTTTCTAATTGATGCCCATGAAGACATAGACCGACTTGAATCAGTTCAGCCTGTCGTTACATCTCTCTAAGGGTTTCATTACCCTTGGTTATGGTGTGAGTGAGGGCAAACGCACCACCTCTCCGTCCCAAAAGGAGTACTGCTCGATCCGTTCCAGGTATTGTGGGTGGCCATTGGCCGTCAGGATAAGTATAGGCTGCACGTGTACCTGGATGTTTTCTCACGTTTCTTCCTACCCACATCTAGGTTACAGTGCATATACCACCCAGGCATTCAGAAGAAGGATGCGGGCCATTATGTGATGACTCGGGTGACACAGTCGGGAAGTAACACCGTTAATAGTTGGCCAATAGACCGGCTAAATCGCCAGCGGCCCGAAGGCCAGCATTTGTATGATTTATTGACTTCTTGGCATGTCGACCGTGCCTACTCCTTCTTCTAGTCCAAAGTGCTCGTGAAGAGTGATTGGCAAGGTTAGACTGATGCTCCCAGTATCATGGGGCATATATATACATATATATACATATATATATATATATATATATATATATATATATATATATATATATATATATATATATATATATATATATATATATATATATATATATATATATATGTATGGGTGTACGTATTGCCTACCGGACAAAGTGAATCTGACGGCTCCATTATTTTCGTCAGTCTCTTTCTCCTCGTGACCGTAATTAATGTCAGTTTTGGTCGGCGTGCGCGTCGGATTTTATCTTCGGTCGAGTTGGCCTCGCCTGACCTTTCCCATAGAACACGAAGCAGCCCAGAGAGCGGGAGGGATCCGGAGACGGGCCAGACGAGTCGAGTTAGGCGCACTGCGCACCGGCCCTGAAACGTGGGTCCCGCTGGTTGGAAAGGACTTCCAAGGAGCAGCAGTGGTCCTGCTGCGAGCCACCGGCACAGGCGAAGTCAAGGCCAGGTCACATCTTTGAGCCGCTTTCGATTCCCGGTGATTGGACACGACGTGACTGTTCGCGGCGTGCGACCTGCGGCGTGCCACGGCCGGCCGCCAGTCCGCTTGGTAGCCACACCACGTGCACCGATATTGCCGCGTCACCGCGCTTAGCAAGTGATAATTAGCCGCAGTGTTAATGATGCGACGCCACATGCTGCTCGCAGCAGACCGTCGCCAATGACGTCGAAAACACGGCCCGCGGAGCGTCTTCCTCGCAGCGGCGGACTCACCCGTGCAAGCCCACGCGGGCTGGCGTGTCGCATGAGAACGCCCGAGGTCGTTCAATGCTGACCAGTCGAGCGGTAGAACGCCTGATCTTGACGTTGTTGGGACCGGAGCGCTGACGGCGCGTGTCGGGTGTGCGCGGTTCGGATAAGGGGTGATGAAGCACCGCCACCGCGGCACCGCCACGTGCAGACAGCGGCGCGTGGCGCATCCTGACGAACACGCGGGTCCAAGCGCGGCGTATGTGACGGGGACGTCGGAACTAAGTGACACCGGTACACGTCGTCCAGAAGCCGAATTCAGCTGAGCTGGCTGCAGAGTTTGCATGGCACACGTGTTGCTGTGCGTACCGATTGGCTGTTTCTACACTGGCCAGGTGCATTGGCATTAGCCGACCACGGTCTTGCTAAAATACCGTAGTGCACAGCGAGGTATGACGTGGCAATGACGACACAGCTGTATGGACTGACGATGGAGGCTGTTAGCCGAGTGACTCTTGAGCTAGCCGAGCAATTAACAACTCGAGCAGTCGTCACGACTCATTCGCCTTGGTCATGACGCTTTTGAAATATTGCGACTAAGATGATGTGCTTTAGAGTCACGGTATTAGCCGGCACATGCTGCTCCATTGCATGTCAGCGGCATGTTTCAACTTACGCGTTTATGACCTGTAAGCTTTTCTCTTATGCTATTGTATATCATGTATCAATATCTCTGATTTTATCCGCTTTTGTCTGGCGATTATTCTATAACACAATATTTGCACTAAGAACAAATCAGAATGGCAGCGAGTCACCGCATCTTGTGTGGTGTCCTGACACCACTTCCTCTGAGGTGACACACCATGTGATTGACCGATTGATTACTGATACCGGCGTGATTTATTACTGTACCTGCCTAAGGCACGCATTGTGCCACAAGACAAACTGGGTGCATTGCAGCGTCGCGAAGCGGACTGTGTGTACCGAGAACCATTTTCAATTTGAAAAGATGCAACTTATTATGCCTCCCCAGTGATCCGCTCCACGCAGCGTGTAACTGATATCAATCGGTTGCCTTGGTATGCTAGTTTTAATGTTTCTTTGTATGCAATGCTGTCAGAAAAGAGCCTGAAGGTGCCGATGCTGTATGGCCGATATAGTCTGAAGATGTCGATGCTGTATTGCCGATATTGTCTGAAGGTGGCAATGATGTACGTAAGCGACAGCCTGAATAAAGCGATATTGCATGACCGATGCAACCTGAAGGTGGCGATGCTGTATGGACGAGACAGCCTGAAGGTAGCGATCCCGCATGGACGAGACAGCCTGAAGGTAGCGATACTGTATGGGCGAGACAGCCTGAAGGTAGCGATACTGTATGGGGGAGACAGCCTGAAGGTGGCGATACTGCATGAACGAGACAGCCTGAAGATGTTGGTGCTGCATTGCAGATATAGTCTGAAGGTGGCAATGCTGTATGGAAGTAACAGCCTGAATGAAGCGATACTACATGACCGAGACAGCCTGAAGGTGGCGGTACTGTATGGACGAGACTCCTCGGACTCATCATCTCGGCATCGGTCGAATGCTCGTAGGTGGCGATACTGTATGGACGAGACAGTCTGAAGGTGGCGATGCTGTATGGACGAGATAGCCTGAAGCTGACGATGCTGCATGGCTGACTGCTTGGAAGCTTTTTCACTTCCACGAGTATCCTTCTAGTTTCAAAAATATCAGAGAGAACCGTGACAACCGTGAAGCCGCGAAGCGAGGTTCTAACGGAATCTCGTCATACTGCGTGTATATAGAACATTATCGATCGACTTTGCATCCACAATTCAGATCAAGTGATATTATATCCAAATACACCCATAATGCGATTCCCCGTGACATCTTGCGTGCATCTCAAACCAAAACTATGAATATTTGCCACGGCTCTGTGCATAATATTTTAATTGTGCTTGGGCAAACGTGACCATGTGAATGCCTGAAGGATATTGCACACGAATCTGGGTCATTTTTGTGTATTACACTGAAAAAGTGAGTTGCCTTGTCGGTAAACGAAGACAGCACAGATCCGATCAGCCAACCCCCGGAGGGCGGGGCTTAAGAGGTTGTCGCTGGCCTTCAAGGTCAGCAGTTGTCCAATTACAAACCGAAGTGTTGGGCAGATGTTGCCAGGAGGCTACCAGATTTAGCATATTCTGCTAGATGATAACAAAATCTGCCAGATGCACACTATAATCCGACATAATATTTCAATTTGTAGCATGTGACGTCACCACGGCAAAAAGCTACTAGATCTGAAACCTACTAAACTTGACTGTACCCTTTGTTATAAATACTCTGTTAGACCCATCTAGAATGGTAGTGTTGGAGCTAACACAGCATTTTCTGATGCTGTATTGCATTCGACCCCTCTATGCACCTCTGATTAACTGAATTTTTGACTATTACACATGCGAAATGGATGGATTTGGACAAGCAAACTGATCCCAATTTCACTAAAATTAAGAGTTGTCTATTTACACCGAATTTCGTGTGAAAACACCGTTTGTGTTGTCATTTGTAAGAAATGACACTTCACTAACATCACGAGCGAGCAAATCTACGAAATATAAGCTTATATGTAAAGTACATTGTTTGTTAATCACAAACTATGAAAAAATATGTTATTACATCGTTTGTATTTCACGGAGGATGGTTATTGTCAACAATCGTGGTAAATACACCGCTTGTGATAGCACAAGCGCATAGATGTTCTAAGTTGTTGGAATTTTGGTGAATACCAGTGCCAATCAAGAACATATGGATGAGTTTGATTTCTTTTTCGACAAAGTTTAGCTGCAGCGAACAGATGGAAATTCAGCGGGTCTCGAGACTGAAGGAAGATCACCAACTCCATCTTTATCCGCCATAGTTGGTGGAAAAGGGAGGTGAGGGTTGAAGGTCCCCGGGATACCACCCCTTCCCCGTTAAATCCGGAGATTCTCCTCTCCTCTGGATCCGTCACTAGGAGGGGGAATACCGTTGATGTCAATGGGTGCCAAATCCAACTTTTCGAGTCCCCCCCATCCACCTCATCTTAGGAGTGTTCGAGCAATGGGGAATGCAACTTGACTGGGGGATGGTACAGTCAGTATATTAGCCAACGCCCTCAGTGTGAGAGGACTCCCTCCCCCACACAAACCACGTCGGATTCTCGACCAATGTTGGTGTTGGCCCTTCCAATATGTAAGCTGTATAAATGTGCTATTTATGCTGTATAACTTGTAGTTGATTCATGTGCCAATGAATTCGGGTACCGTGCACTCACGTGCTTGTTATTTTTAAAACAATGAATTTCAGCAGTTGAAGCCTGTTCTCGACATTGGTCTTCATGCTTCGACAATTAATGTACGTGTCAATATTTGACAGGAATTGCGGCTACGATAGAATACGGATTTGTCTGTTCACATTCCAAGCTCAACTGATTTTCTTATGAAGGGAATATGTAATTTAATGGTATATTGTGTTGAATAAAATACGATATTTTACAACGTTCGGTCTTGTGTATTTTAATTATTCCTTGCATTATTCATTCATATATCACTTAATCATTCTAGAAAATACATCAAATTATCTTGGAATATGTATGTTGTTTTATAACTGAAAGGAATTATAAAATCACATAGCTTAGAAAACAATCACAGAATAGTGTCAAAATTACACTAATTGTGGTTAAAAACAAAGACCTTTGTGAAGCGTCATTTAACACGGTTTGTGATTTGCATTACACCGTTGGCAACAACTGTGTGAGCACAACAGCAATAGTGAAACTGGCCTCATATAGTGGCGTAATAAACCAGGCAGTCTGCGAGGTATTGTCAAGTGGTGCAGTCTGCGAGGTATTGTCAAGTGGTGCGGTCTGCGAGGTATTGTCAAGTGGTGCGGTCTGCGAGGTATTGTCAAGTGGTGCGGTCTGCGAGGCATTGTCAAGTGGTGCGGTCTGCGAGGTATTGTCAAGTGGTTGGCGCCAAGTCGTATCTCAGAGGAAAGTAATTATCTTCATAAGCATGCATCATTGTCTTTCTGGAATCAATGCACCGTGATATTCTGTTCCATAAATTACGGTGAGAGCGGCAAAGTTGTTTAAGTATCAAGTCTTTTCGATTATTTCACCTCTCTTTGAAGAGGGTTTAACAACCTCTCTCCTTGATATGGTAATATTTTGGACTCAGCAATGGGGATGGTACATGATACTAATTGCCTGCGCTTCTTAGTCTTCTTTTGATCTGCTTGCTCTTTCCCTTCATTTTATATCCATAATGACGTCTTACACATTTTCTTGCGCTGTAGTCCTTGTCCTTAGTCCTTGCGCTGTAACTTCCAGCGCCACTGGGTCCGTCCAATGTCCTCCGTTCGCGGGATCCTCATCGTTGTCCTGTTATGTTATTAAGTATTGCGAAAAAAAAAAAAAAAATAGCGAGCCTTGGTTCTGGAAGAATGAAACATGGCTAGCTTTTGCCGTGGTTCAAGGCAACCCCACTTGTTTTCCGTTGTTATATACACTTACTGAAAATACAAGAAACTAATTAACTTGTCCTTCGCTGTCCGATGTCTACGAGTTTGTGCGAATCAAGTACGTATTACTATCTACTTTGTGTATGTATAAACAAGGACCTAAAAGTGGTTTGGTGGCGAATGCCAAGCTTGGTTACGTGTTTCTAGCAGTATTCCCTTGATATCTGTATTATATGCCTTCTTCATCTGTGTTCTCATGCTGCAGCTGCATGAATACAATCTGCTGCCGTCTATTCTCATGTGGTGCGTCTGGCACATTGAATTGAGCTTGCTGGAGAGCCTCCCGTGACCTGTTTGATTAAACAAGATTACCTATGCTACTACCAAGTGATGTATAGCTATGCTATACCAAGTGATGATGGAGTGCAGTGATGTATATACATGCATAGCCGCGCACACACACACACACACACACACACACACACACACACACACACACACACACACACACACACACTATAAGCACACACACACATATATGTTATATGTATATATATATATATATATATATATATATATATATATATATATATACATGTATATAAATATGCATATATATATGTGTGTGTGTGTGTGTGTGTGTGCGTAGCTAATGGTTCTACCTGATTCCATCAACACCTTGGATCCAACGACCTGGAGTAGAAGGTATGGACACGGTGAAATAATACAATAATATATATATATATATATATATATATATATATATATATATATATATATATATATAATAATATACCATGTATAATTAAAGGATATAAATAAATGTGAAAGAAAAATATAATATTTATTATACAGTATTATCTACACTGAACCCTGTGGCATAGCCTACCAAGCTCACAAACGCACACCGGCGATACTTGTGGATAGACACTCGTGAACTTGCGATCACGATGGTCGAAGGGCACACATTTCAGTCTGGAAACCCTGTGAATCGGTCCTCGCCGACGACGCAAGCACCTCGGATGCAGCACGCCGTGTTAGGCACGCCGTGTTAGGCACGCCGTGCACGGCGTAAGATCTCCAAGATAAGTAACATGACACGTGACACGTACATAATCACATAAACGCATCGTTTCATTAGCAGTTAATAATATTTAACTGCGATCTTGTGATCTCTGGAAATGTGATGCCAAAAATGGAAAAATGTTGGGAAATTCAGCCCGACGTCAGTGACAACACCGGTCAGATAACACTTCAGCGCTAGTAAGGTGACAACAAATAAGACAGATCCGGACAAAAGAAAATCAAATGACTATGAGAACATACTTTATAGATGTCGACTACGTTTATAAGTCTACATCGTTTATAGATCTATATTCGACACTGCCGACATGCTCACACTGCCTAAGCCATACCATATTGGCACCGCAACGTGCGAGTAAGAGAGTCTGATATTGGATGATTTATGCGACTGTCATGCTTGGGAATTTGAAGTTGGGAACATCAAATGGTTGGTTCGGTTTATGCCAGATGACTTTGCTTCTGCATTATATCAGACAACAAATATTTATTGTAACTTGCGGAAGAATTAACATAGCCGATTAAGCTAATTATTTATAACTTGGCATTACAGTATGGTATTATTTATGTTTTGTCTGGAATGACTAAGTTGATACCAAGAATTACTTATTTTATGTCGATGACCTTCTGGCATCTGGAGAGAGACAGCTAATTGCGGCTGCAAACGCGCCTAATGAATTAGCATCCATGAAAGCCTTCGGCGCACGCCGCTGCGTGAGTCGATACTCTCTGGCATGTTCCAGCAGGAGTAAACGTGCTAAAAACGTGGCGAGTAAATACGCTAAAAACGCTGCGGCAGCTTGTACGACACCGGCAGCGTGTTCAAGTGGGGCGCCACCAAAGTCCAGGCAATCATCAGCTTTTCCAGCTTACCACAGTTAAGCTGACCTTCCGCTGACCCAGGGAGTTCCTCCCTCCGCGGTGGTGGTGGATCAGCAGTCGCTGGTTTGGTCGCCGGCGCGGCGTGGTCCTGCGCCGCCGCCGCCGAGGCAGCGCTTCCACCGGGCGCCGGTCGGGGCCACACCGATCCATTCCTGTCGACGGCCACACGCGGCGGGCCGGCCACACGCCGGCTCCGGCCAGGGGTGGTCCAGCACCGGGCCCTCCCGGCCGGCCGTGGGACCCCTTCGACAGGCCGGAGGTCTGGGCATGCCGCGCGGCGCCGCGGCCGCCGACCTTCCGCAGTCGCGGCCACCAGCATGCGCCGACCTTGGTCCGTCGTCGGCGCGCGCCGGCCCGCCATCAATACGGCTTAATTAGCGATCGGTTGAAATGCGAACAGTGTCCTGTGGAATGTCGGCCGGTGAATGGACATCAGCAGGGTCGCACGCAGGGTATCAGTGCGCTGGCTGTCCAGTCGCCTCAGCTGATCGCCCTTTCCCTGACGCATTCAACCCCTCGGCATGCGTGTTATGCGGGAAGGGCACGCGGCGACAGCACGCTTGGAGGACGCACAACATCGGGACAGATAGTGGTGCCAATTTTCTG
Organism: Ashinkailepas kermadecensis; assembly: GCA_034440615.1. Taxonomy (NCBI): domain Eukaryota; kingdom Metazoa; phylum Arthropoda; class Thecostraca; family Neolepadidae; genus Ashinkailepas; species Ashinkailepas kermadecensis. Next base: position 72,550 of record JAOTOM010004943.1, read on the forward strand.
CAGAGTCGGGACCACTGCGGATCGTCTGACACGCTGCGCATCTTGAGACCTTAAATCTCAACTGGTGGCTGAAGCAAACGAAGCAAATCTGGCGGGACCACAGCGTTTGGCGAGCGCCCCGTGTGGGCCACAGCCTGATGCTGCCATCGGTAGATTCAGACCCGGGCATTACAGCGGATAATACCTGGCTTACCCAAGTTAATTTCGGACTTCACGGCATGGCTTCACATGTGGTGGGTCTCCGCCTACCGGGTGTTTTGTATCCCGTGAATGCGGCACAATACACGATCGCGTGTGGGCAGAGGAACGATTTCGCCGCGCCCTCTTGCGTGGGTTCCTGTCCACTGTGGTCTTCGCTTGTTTTCATAATTCCCGGCCCACCCGCATTTTTACAATGTCCCGCTCCGCGAGCCTCGGGGCTTCGCATCTCAACATAAAGTGGCGTACCTGATAATCGCCCACTCCTTGAAATGTATTCACAACGAGGAGCCACATACCAAGAGTTGATCGCTACAAGGCGAATCAGCCAGCTTGATTCAGCTGCGTGCATCAGGAGCCGTACAGCGATCGATTGGGAGGTGGCTTACTGCTATTATCTGCATTGTCATAGTGCGGCACATCATATTATCCTTCCTTCCACACTATTTTCTCCATCTTCGTCATCCCAAGGTCTCGAAATTGGTAAAACCGGCCGATCAAAGGTAACCGGCCGACCGGTAGATACCTCAATCAAAATACTACTAATGCAATAGACTAACGCAACCTTCTTTATCGCAAGAGAGTTGTTCGGGCGATCAAATCCTAAAATATATAAATAGCGACAGACTGTTCCGAGTCTCTGCACTGGGTGTAATGAGCGGGTGAGATAAGTGATGATCATCAGAATTGATGATGGTCTAGCGTCGAAACCTCGATAACGTCGAGTATCTTCCTACTACTACGATATTTTCGGATTTCGTCACTAAAGGAACTCTCCTGAGATTAAGACGAATTTATTTGTCGTGTTTGATGGCCGCAATAAACAATTACCTATGCATGCACATCTTCCATTTCATCACCCTTTTTCGGGTCGGGCCTCCCTTAGGACAATCCTGACTGCACCCCAGCCCACCAATGCCCATTTCCTCAGGGACATGTTGCTGTGCAACGTGATTTGAGCTGCGCACAACTTGATAATAACTCATACAAATAACTCATACAGTAACTCATACAAACTCACAACTTGATATTAACAACTTGTCAATATCCCTGATAGCGCACCATCGCGATATTGCGTGTTCTCTGACGCTGCCATTATGTGGACAACCCGAATATCTCAAATCGCCGAGCCAGGTTGCTATGGTCTTCAGGCTTCTTCAGGCTTCACGCTTGGAAAGTGAATTGCAGAATTGCAATTCGAAGAATGACAACATTCTGGGCTCGTATCGGCGCACAGAGCTCAGTCAAGTCAGCAGGAGCGTAACGCGAAGTAACTGTCCGTGTACCTGATCCGTCATGTGATCCTGCGCCTCGCCCGGTGACCACTGCACCATACCATCACGTACACGGGCGGAGAGAAGGGGATACAGAGAGAGAGAGAGAGAGAGAGAGAGAGAGAGAGAGAGAGAGAGAGAGAGAGAGAGAGAGAGAGAGAGAGACAGAGAGAGAGAGAGAAGAGAGAGAGAGAGAGAGAGAGAGAGAGAGAGAGAGAGAGAGAGAGAGAGAGAGAGAGACAGAGAGAGACAGAGAGAGAGAGAGAGAGAGAAGAGAGAGAGAGAGAGAGAGAGAGAGAGAGAGAGAGAGAGAGAGAGAGAGAGAGAGAGAGAGAGAGAGAGAGAGAGAGAGAGAGAGAGAGAGAGAGAGAGAGAGAGAGAGAGAGAGAGAGAGAGAGAGAGAGAGAGAGAGCGAGAGAGAGAGAGAGAGAGAGAGAGAGAGAGCGAGAGAGAGAGAGAGAGAGAGAGAGAGAGAGAGAGAGAGAGAGAGAGAGAGAGAGAGAGAGAGAGAGAGAGAGAGAGAGAGAGAGAGAGAGAGAGTGAGTGAGTGAGTGAGTGAGTGAGTGAGAGAGATATAGAAAGACAGAAAGACAGACAGACAGCCAGCCAGACAGACAGACAGAGAGACAGACAGACAGACAGACATACATATAGACAGGCCGACACAGACAGACAGGCAGACAGGCAGACAGATTGACAGACAGACATACAGACAGACAGACAGACAGACAGACAGACAGACAGACAGACAGACAGACAGACAGACAGACAGACAGACAGACAGACAGACAGACAGACAGGCAGACAGACAGGCAGATAGGCAGATAGGCAGATAGGCAGACAAACACATAGGTGTAGGTTTCTGAAAGTTACTGTGGGAGGGGGGACAATACATCAAGGCAATGGGCGGGTGCAAATGGATTTGGGGCATACCACATAGGGATCCAGAAAGATACCTTACAGAAAGATACCGGCGAAACATTAGGACAAAGTGTGCTGCATGCCGTGTTTCGCGAAAAGGAATGCCTGAAGGCCTGCTTAAAGGCGGCAGAACCCCAGCAGACACGCGGCAGAATCCTGGCGTCGGCAGGACTGGGCAGGACCGGGCAGAAACGAGCAGAATCGAGCGGAACCGACGTCGGCGACGTCCGCAGCCTCTGACGTCACGGAATAAATGGATGGCATCACGCACTGTATTGGCCACAGCGATTATGATATAGTATCTCTGTTCGACGTCGGCGACGTTCGCGACAGACAACTTTAAATATGTCAAGTTGTCTGCTGCGTTCTGTGGTCGGACGCAAGCGTCCGACGATTGCTGTGGTTGCTGTTTGGCCTTTCAGTGATTATTGCATTAGAACAAATAAGACATACCTTGAGTCTCATGGATAGAGATATTGGTGACTAAATTGTGCTTTCCGTGGTCTTTTGCAACATGTCTCGCACTGCAATGCAGATGAATGTAAAAGATGGCTTAAGCACCACGCGCTTTTTTTCTTCAAGGAGGCTCATGCCACCAAGTTGAGTCTGCTTCAGGGATGGAACAGTGTGTGGTGCCATTGCAACACCAATTGCTAATTTTAACATTACGTTTTTGTTGATGAATGGAATGGATGGATTCAAAATTTGGCTTAGCAACGCAACTCATTTTGGGAGGACGGTTCTTTCCATGCAACACCATACGGTAAATCATCAACTTGTTCAAAGTTGTGGTCGCTAACCCCTTGACCCCAATCGCTGCTCGGTTCCTGCGCCTTTGTCGCTCATTCTGGTATGGATGAAAAACAGTTTTCGACATTCCAGTTTTCGATATCTTTTTGAGCTCTGTGACAGGAAAATTTTATTTTCTGCTTCGTTAGTATCGTAGTCTCACTACCATGTTTTCAATCAAATACAATTACCGTTAACGTGCAATAACTCTTCTTGTAGTGAATAGTACCAAATGCCGAGGAATTAATGCCATCTGGGTACCACCGTGAGTGGTACCGTCTGGGTCAATTAGTACTGCAGTGGATCATTTATAGCGCAGTAAGCAGACAACCGAGACGCTTCATGGCACACTGGATAAATGACGTCATCCTGCTAGCATGTCGTTGACAGAATGCAACATAACGTCAGAGTCTATCGCAATCTGCCGCCGCCTACTACTTTCCGCCGCTGCCTGCTACTTCCTGCTGCTGCCTGCCAATTTCTTCCGCCGACGTCGCGAACGTCGGATCTGCCAACGCTAATATTCTGCCGGAATTCTGCCACATATAAGCAGGCCTTGAGATATATCCACAACCAAACGTCGACTGCCTGCAAAATATCAAGAACCGTGCTTTAAAAGCTCCTCCAAAAGTCAACCTCATATACTTCTTTGCATATTGGTCACAGTTTGCTGTTTATATCGGCCGAGCATGGCCACTGGCCGGTGGAATGGCCACTGACCGATGGAATTGAATGGAATGAAATGCTTGTACTCCAACGGTAGCGAAGTCCAACATGCGAACGCCGCCCTGGTGGCGTATATTTGCCGACACACGACCAGAGTCTCCATTCATCCGAAGACCGGGCACGGCGCCAGGAGCCAATGCTGCACCGCCCCGCCGGGTGCAGAACTGGATCTTCGCCAGCACCGCGGCTGATATTGGCTTTGGCGAGTCAAAAGCCATTTGCTACTACACTGTGCTAGCTTGTGCACCGGCTCTTCCGGAACAATGAGCGTGCCGTCTGTACTGATACGTCCTGTTGCTGATCAAGAGGCAATCACGCAGAGATTCTGACGCATCTTGACGTCGTCGAGTGCTGGATGTTGCCACAGCCTGCGTCTGTTGTTGCCACACTGTCATTTCCAGTCCTGACGGGGAACACCACAGGAGCGGCGGCTCGGCGGCGGCGTCATCATGGCAGCCGAGCTATAAGCATACGGCTGAATTTGCACACAGCACAGACAGAATATGCACACGATATAGGTGGAATATGCACATGATATAGGTGGAATATGCACATGATATAGGTGGAATATGCACATGATATAGGTGTAATATGCACATGATATAGGTGGAACATGCACATGGCATAGTTGGAATATGCATGTGGCACGGATCGAATATACACGCTAACATATGCACCGCCACTCGTCACATGTGAGATGAAACGAGGACCGATGCCAATTGAAGGGTACTGGAAAGAACGCAAGTTATCATAGTTGGTGGCACATGTGCATACTGTTCGATGTACATATACATATATATATATATATATATATATATATATATATATATATATATATATATATATATGTATATATATATATATATATACATATATATATATATATATATATATATATATATACATATATATATATATACATTTGAATATAAATATATATATATATATATATATATATATACATATATATGTATACATATATATATGCATATGTATGTGTGTGTGTGTGTGTGTGTGTGTGTGCGTGTGTGTACATAAGTAATGTAAGGCAGGTTAAACTGATCGGTAGTTCCCGGTGTTTATACGTTTACTTCTGATGACGATGTCAGCAGCATCGCTGTGAAAGAATGTTATCAAAACTGTTGACAGAATTACAATTGCTTGTCGCTGCCAATATATACTTTCCATATTTATGTTCGCGATCTGTTTACAATCTGTTCACCATCTGTTTGCTTTACCTTGCTGCTGGACCTTGCGAGATCGTGAAGCAAATTTCCGCGGTAAACGCGGTTACCGGCTTAAAATACTGGTCGAGCACTATGAGTAGCTGTGCAAACACTATCAATAATTGTTTCAGCGATACGTGCCAGCTAAACAAACACCCATGATAGGGTGAGCCAGACAGAGACGGATCCAGACGGAATGACGGCTTCATGCCGTGGGAATTATTGGATCCTGAGAACGTAGCAACTCTGCACGCCTTCCAGAAAGCGATGGTTTTCATATCTACATGGCTGCGGTGCTCTATCTGTAAACAAAATCATGGAAGGTGTCAGCAACTCGTTGATCGCGCTAAGCTTCTTTAGGGTGAATAGACCATTGGAAATGGCAAGACACCCAGTCCATCTCGAAGCACACCAAGTACAATTTTGATGATCAACTTAACAATTTGAGGAACAACAACCATTCTCATGAGACGACACAAGCGATAGACTTATTGGGTGCGTTAAATAAACTGCGGTAAAACTGCGGTAAATAAACTTGCACAATAAAACATTGTCACAATTTTGCTGAATGTATTACTAACCTGGTTTAGCTCGCATTAATAAGTTCACCTGAACAGACATCATTCTCAGAGCATCTGCCACAGACTTCCTGCGTCGGAGACTGATCGAGCAGCTGACTTTCTTACTCACGCCACCTACATGCCAGCTACCTTTGCATTACCGACAGACATGCCTCACCCAAGTGCCATGGTGCCGGTGAGCACACACAGTTTCTCTCCCAGTGGTATGCACACGCCGGGTACATATACCACATTTGTTTCCTCCTCTATGTCAGTGCTTTGACCCCAACAACGGTAACTGCGAACTGAGGTGATAGTGAGCTTTCGGTGTGCGGGAACATGGAGGTAATTTGCGCCGCCTTTGAAGCTAATGTGCTTTGTAAGCAAGAACAGAGAAAGCGCGCACTTACGCTGTGGGAAGTTACGCTGCGCGCACTTACGCTTTGCTGGGTTGGTGTCATCAGCTCTACTCGTAGTGATAATGGCTTGTTTTTAAACGGTTTGATTGACTTTACGTGTGTCCATGTAGTAATAATGGCTTCATGTTGTACGAGTGGTTTGTGTGATCAGGTGTGGAGTTCTATGCCGTTCAATGCGTTCTGGTGATGCAGACGAATGTGACGCTTTGGGATGCCTTTGCAGTTATCTGCCGGGCATTCCGTGTTGGAGGAGGTGGAAAATGCCAGGGTTCGCTTAACAATCCCATTTGACAGCTCGAAGTTTAGTAATAGGACCCTAGCATCAACCGCATTAATTGCAATTGTATGCTTCCATGGAGAACGATATTCAGATTGGGAGAATGAGGCGAGAGCTGACAAGAGCGCTTCTGGCTCTATGAGCTGGCCTGCCTCCTCATACATGCTATTATGGTGGTCAATAGTGCCTCACCACCCATTACATGCATTCCATTAAAGTGGTCAGCTGCCTATGCAAGGAGGCGATGTGCATGCATATCTCACATAAGATCGTCTGCATTCATGCATTACCCGCTTGTCTTCAGCAAGTTTTTGCCACTTGATAAGAATGTCGAGGAATTTCTTCACTCCCAATCAGTGACAACATCCTACCTGAATTTAACTACAGCCAGAATGAGCACCTGTGAAGGAGAAGGTATTGGGGAATAGTGTACGTGGTGAAATTTTGTTATATGCATGTGTAATGCACACGAAATTTTCTGATGTACGAGCACGATATCTCGTCACAACATGGGAAAGTAAGCCTGAGCATCGTGTTACCCTACTCGTTCCCAAGTACTATGTGGCATTTTGGGGTGGCCATTGTTAGGTGCTTTCTGTGATGAGCTGCTCTTCTTTTTTGGAGGTACAGTTATCTGTTTTCGCTTGCTTCTCGAAATAATTCGAAGAATTTTATCGGCAAGGTAAACATGAAGCACTTATTTCCCGCTAAAATACGCCACGTCAATTTCTCAATCCTTTTGTTCCTCGAACCTGTGTGCAAGGGGAGGCGGAGAACGCTCCAACAACAGCCACCATCAGCGACAGAGCCCACCAGTGACGACACAGCCCACCAGTACCGACAGAGTCTATCAGTAGTAGCACAGGCATCGCTCCTTTCCCATCCCGTCCCACCCGTGTGCTGTCCTCCCCATCCCGTCCCACTCGTGTGCTTTCCTCCCATCCCGTCCCACCCGTGTGCTGTCCTCCCATCCCGTCCCACTCGTGTGCTGTCCTCCCATCCCGTCCCACTCGTGTGCTGTCCTCCCCATCCCGTCCCACTCGTGTGCTGTCCTTCCCGTCCCACCCGTGTGCTGTTTCCCGTCCCATCCCACCCGTGTGCTGTCCTCCCATCCCGTCCCACCCGTGTGCTGTCCTCCCATCCCGTCCCAATCCCTGTGTGCTGTCCTCCCATCCCGTCCCACCCGTGTGCTGTCCTCCCATCCCGTCCCACCCGTGTGCTGTCCTCCCATCCCGTCCCACTCGTGTGCTGTCCTCTCATCCCGTCCCACTCGTGTGCTGTCCTCCCATCCCGTCCCACTCGTGTGCTGTCCTCCCATCCCGTCCCACCCGTGTGCTGTCCTCCCATCCCGTCCCACCCGTGTGCTGTCCTCCCATCCCGTCCCACCCGTGTGCTGTCCTCCCATCCCGTCCCCGTGTGCTGTCCTCCCATCCCTGTCCCACCGTGTGCTGTCCTCCCATCCCTGTCCCACCCGTGTGCTGTCCTCCCATCCCGTCCCACCCGTGTGCTGTCCTCCCATCCCGTCCCACCCGTGTGCTGTCCTCCCATCCCGTCCCACTCGTGTGCTGTCCTCCCATCCCGTCCCACCCGTGTGCTGTCCTCCATCCCGTCCCACCCTCCCATCCCGTCCCACCCGTGTGCTGTCCTCCCATCCCGTCCCACCCGTCCCACCCGTGTGCTGTCCTCCCATCCCGTCCCACCCGTGTGCTGTCCTCCCATCCCGTCCCACCCGTGTGCTGTCCTCCCATCCCGTCCCACCCGTGTGCTGTCCTCCCATCCCGTCCCACCCGTGTGCTGTCCTCCCATCCCGTCCCACCCGTGTGCTGTCCTCCCATCCCGTCCCACCCGTGTGCTGTCCTCCCATCCCTGTCCTCCCATCCCGTCCCACCCGTGTGCTGTCCTCCCATCCCGTCCCACCCGTGTGCTGTCCTCCCATCCCGTCCCACCGTGTGCTGTCCTCCCATCCCGTCCCACCCGTGTGCTGTCCTCCCATCCCGTCCCACCCGTGTGCTGTCCTCCCATCCCGTCCCACCCGTGTGCTGTCCTCCCATCCCGTCCCACCCGTGTGCTGTCCTCCCATCCCCCTGTCCCACCCGTGTGCTGTCCTCCCCATCCCGTCCCACCCGTGTGCTGTCCTCTCATCCCGTCCCACCCGTGTGCTGTCCTCCCATCCCGTCCCACCCGTGTGCTGTCCTCCCATCCCGTCCCACCCGTGTGCTGTCCTCCCATCCCGTCCCACCCGTGTGCTGTCCTCCCATCCCGTCCCACCCGTGTGCTGTCCTCCCATCCCGTCCCACCCGTGTGCTGTCCTCCCATCCCGTCCCACCCGTGTGCTGTCCTCCCATCCCGTCCCACCCGTGTGCTGTCCTCCTCCCATCCCGTCCCACCCGTGTGCTGTCCTCCCATCCCGTCCCACCCGTGTGCTGTCCTCCCATCCCGTCCCACCCGTGTGCTGTCCTCCCATCCCGTCCCACCCGTGTGCTGTCCTCCCATCCCGTCCCACCCGTGTGCTGTCCTCCCGTGTGCTGTCCTCCCATCCCGTCCCACCTGTGTGCTGTCCTCCCATCCCGTCCCACCCGTGTGCTGTCCTCCCATCCCGTCCCACCCGTGTGCTGTCCTCCCATCCCGTCCCACCCGTGTGCTGTCCTCTCATCCCGTCCCACCCGTGTGCTGTCCTCCCATCGTCCTCCCATCCCGTCCCACCCGTGTGCTGTCCTCCCATCCCGTCCCACCCGTGTGCTGTCTCCCCCATCCCGTCCCACCCGTGTGCTGTCCTCCCATCCCGTCCCACCCGTGTGCTGTCCTCCCATCCCGTCCCACCCGTGTGCTGTCCTCCCATCCCGTCCCACCCGTGTGCTGTCCTCCATCCCGTCCCACCTGTGTCCTCCCATCCCGTCCCACCCGTGTGCTGTCCTCCCATCCCGTCCCACCCGTGTGCTGTCTCCCCATCCCGTCCCACCCGTGTGTTCTTCCCATCCCGTCCCACCCGTGTGCTGTCCTCCCATCCCGTCCCACCCGTGTGCTGTCCTCCCATCCCGTCCCACCCGTGTGCTGTCCTCCCATCCCGTCCCACCCGTGTGCTGTCCTCCCATCCCGTCCCACCCGTGTGCTGTCCTCCCCATCCCGTCCCACCCGTGTGCTGTCTTCCCACCCTGTTTCTCATCCGTCCCACCCGTGTGCTGTCCTCCCATCCCGTCCCACCCGTGTGCTGTCCTCCTCATCCCGTCCCACCCGTGTGCTGTCCTCCCCATCCCTGTCCCACCCGTGTGCTGTCCTCCCATCCCGTCCCACCCGTGTGCTGTCCTCTCATCCCGGCCCACCCGTGTGCTGTCCTCCCATCCCGTCCCACCCGTGTGCTGTCCTTTCATCCCGTCCCACCCGTGTGCTGTCCTCTCATCCCGTCCCACCCGTGTGCTGTCCTCCCAATTTCATTACGTTAGGTCGCTACTTTTCTCATCTCATACCCGTGCCGTCCCCTGCCTCATCTACCTCGTCCCATACCGCATCCCGCGGTATCCGGCTCCCTCCCATCCTACTCCGGTACTTTTCTGCAGTGCGCCCTCCGTGATGGCATTACTTATTTTCATCAATTAAATCGCAAAATCGTTTGATATCGGAAGGAAAAGTTTACTTGGCAATAAATGAAAACAATGTCATGTTGTCGCGGTGCGATCATTGGCACGTGCACACAGTTTGCCTTCCTCAACCATTTCTCCTGATTCATTGAATCCCATGAGGTATAGAGCCCACGTCGGTTCTTCCTTTTGGACAACGGATGGTTGTTTTGAAAGGGCTTGCAAGATACTTGATTGCTGCCAAGCTATAAGCAAGCCAAAAAAGCACAGATGAGTAGATATTGGTCACACTAGCCCTGGCTAGTCGCAATGGTGGTTGATTTAGAACCTTTCGACGGCTCGTTGACAACCAATTTTATTCAAGGATGTTTTACCACCAGCGACTGTCACTTTCTTTTCACCATATCGTCCCTACTGCATAGTCAATTTATCTTGCGAAATGTGGTCAGTTCACGAACTCCCTGCAAGACACTGGCTTCCAGTCATCGTTTCCCCCGATTGCTTACACCTGACACAAATCTTGAAAATGGCAAAAAGCGGCAAATTGCGTCATCTACACCTCCTCACATATCAGTACAACAGCGGAGTCTTTTCAACTGAGAGACATGGAGATATAAGGAGAGAGAGAGAGAGAGAGAGAGAGAGAGAGAGAGAGAGAGAGAGAGAGAGAGAGAGAGAGAGAGAGAGAGAGAGAGAGAGAGAGAGGGGAAAGAGAGAGAGAGAGAGAGAGAGAGAGAGAGAGAGAGAGAGGGATGCTGGGAGTGAGTGGGAGGGAAGAAGCGAGAGAGGAACGAAAGGCACGGAGGTAGGTACATACAACTCGCCAGTGGCTCAGGTGCTGCAGCGACTCACTTGTGCCGAGCTGAACGTCGGCCACGTTGTCGCAATCTCCGAGTGTGGCGGGGTAGCAGGTGGTCCAATCACCGCTCCATCTATCCCGCCCCACACGTTTCGCCGCACGGATTGGCCGTTGTCACTCACCGTCGTCCGGTCGTGATGGATCGTCTACGGCTGGCACAGCGGGCACCAGGTCGGCAGAAGGTCGCCTGAGCCGACCTGAAACAACAAGCCGGCAGAAGACCACTTAAGCCGACCTTGAAAACGGCAAGGCAATTTTCTCTTTCGACTAGCACATCTTGGGATTGTATCGATCGTGCACTACTTCATAAATGGGCGCTGCATGACCACTGCAGTCGATGCGCGCCTAAACCCCAGTCAACAACAGCACTACTTTATAAGCGCGAAAATTGTGTACATGGCTAGGCGTGTATAGAGTATTGGCAGTGTGCGTATTGCATAGGCAAAGTGTCGCTTTTGAACTGGCATGATATCAAGTTCAATTCTGAGAAACTAATTATGTATGGGTGCTTGACGGGACCAGCATATATTATCTCACCTCACAGATGCTACATCGTGGTGTATCTACAGAGCAGACTCTGCCCGTTGGGTGACATTCTTGATTTTTATATGCAATTCTCGTCATTTTGTTGCTGATCGCGACGCCTTCCGCAGGTTTTTATTTTATTCACACTAGACGAAACGAAACTACTGGCCATTGTACAAGTTTGTCCCCGGAGCTTTCATTTTTGGCGAAATCAGAGAACGCTCCGTGGTGAGGTTTTCTCTAACAGTTCTGCATGGTAGCCTTCCATTGGTTGCTGACTGCTTTCATGCACACAATAAAGTCTGATGTAAACATTGCAAAACATCCATCACCCGGTGACTGTCGAATTCCTCTCCTGGATACACCAACGCGAAGAATACAAGACAAAAGCGCCATTGTGACATTCTACGAGACAATGATCAGGCATATTCATTACCTGTGGCGTTCACAGATGCATTGCTAAATGAAAGAAGTGGTGTGGTCCAGCCTATTATCCGATGACAGGTCCGACGTCCTTGCAGTTTATAGGTGTATAATGCCTGAAATTATGTCGCAATTTCAACCTCGATCAGAACGATATGGATACGCAATGTAATTCGAACGGCTAGCGCCTTATTATTCATTGCAATAATTATTATTACATATTGCATCAATAATTATTATGCTTATTACTCTCCTTGGTGTCTGAAAGGCTGGAGTTTCACCTCATGATCACTGATCAGGTGTTGGCTGTTTTACAATGCTTACATCAGGTTATTGCGTTTGCTGTAGAAATGAGTGCATATAATTGGTCAGCAAAGAAATGGAAGCCATCATATAGGTGCAGCTTTTGGAAAACCTCACTTGGGGACGTACTCCGATGTCGTCAGAGGGCAAAGGGCTTGGGGACAAACCGACTCAATAGCCAAACTACGCCACACTATCCATGTTTTCATGGGTAGGCCGCTCTTTTATTTTGTACTGGGAAGGTGATGATCCTGTGAATAGTATGGTTGCCTCAAAACCAAAAGTTATCGGGCTCATAATTCGATAGTTAACTGATAGCTACACAGGATTTCGGCTTCCTGACGACTATTCAGCGCAGTAGTGGCGAGGGTATGTAGTATACGTAGCATAGGTATGTGGGTGTGCATGTATGTAGTATGTATGCATGTACGCAGGGGAGACCTTTGCATTGCTGTGTGACCCTGCGGAATATCGGATTGGGGCTATATATATATATATATATATATATATATATATATATATATATATATATATATATATATATATATATATATATATATATATATATATATATATATATATATGTATATATATGCATGTATTTATATATATATATATATATATATATATATATATATATATATATATATATATATATATATATATATATAGATATAGATATATATATATATATATATATATATATATATATATATATGTATATATATATATATATGTATATATATATATATATATATATATATATATATATATATATATATATATATATATATATATATATTGTGTGCGTGTGTGTGTTTCCATTCTCCCATTGCATTGGTTCTATTTCAAAAGATAAGCTGAAACAAATTTCATAGACACATTTTAGCCCTTCACGCCGAGGGAAGCAAATAAAAAACACAGAGGCTGCGTCGCTTCGCTGGCAAAGCACGCCATCTAGGAAATACATATTTGGTTGTTTCGTTGATTTTATTTCATTTTAAAACAGTTCTACTTTGAATTGTTGTTGGGAAGGCTTTACCGAATAACAGTCAATTCCAAGCGGAAGCTCGGTGCATTGACCCTCAACCCACCTTCCAATCGGACAATTCCAGTTATATGGCACAATTTTGACCGGGAGCTTAACGTACCCATATAGTAGGGCATGATCGCCTGGTGCCTGAGCTACCGACCTTGCCTGGCCTGTTACTAGCTGGCCATACCAGTTGGAGGGTGTTAATAGCGAGCGCGCGAAGCTATACTCGACCCGTTGTGCCAAGAGACCTTTGCAAGACCCTTGTAAGACCTTCGCAGGCCAGTGCTCTATCCACTGAGCTAACCACGCGGCACATACCTGCGCGAGTTCATCGCACAGTTTCCAGCCTATCGCGTTGCACCGAGATTGCTCATCCTGCTGAAACTGCATGTCAGCAAAAGGCCCCGGCGCAATCACGCTCATTTCCCAGCGGTTCGTTGTCACCAATTTTGTAGAGCCGCTGGAATAAATTTGGCCGCTCAAGAAGGGTGTTATTATTCGTTATTAAGTGGCGAATAAAAGGCGGCGCTCTGCAGACTGTGCAGACACTCGCGCGGTGGTCAGCTGCGCTCGTGGATGTTACAATTAGCGTTAGCAGACCACTTACAGACACGCCGACAAAGAATGTCTGTGTAACGTCGACCGCCGCATGACCACTGCTCACTGTGCATCGAGTCCAAGGTCATCATACTGTTACTGCTCACCGAATCGCTGGCCATCACGCCGTCACTGTTCACTGAATTCCCGACATTCGCACCGTCACTTTTCACACGGGGCCCCACCGTGGGCACGCTTGCACTATTGACTGAAGTATGTCCATTACGTCAGCAATGCTCACTAGATCACAAATCTTCACGCTGTCGTTTTTCACTGGATTCGGTAACCAAAAATGTTGGTCATTTTAAGCATATGACATATATATTAAATGTTCAATAATACATTAAAAAAAACATATGAAGGCATTTCATGACGGATAATATAAACATCCTACCGGTGCTAATAGACTTGCGGTGCCGATTTGTATCCGATACCCAGTATGACATTTCTATTTCAGGAAAATAAAAGGAAATGCAAAGATTGTGCATCGATCCAAGGGTGTTACTTTGTACATGATTATGGGACCTCAATCATATATTTGGCTCCCTCAATCATCTACTTACCCCCCCCCGCTCGCCCCAAACAGGTTGAAGTTTACCCATTGGGTCTATGGGCGTACACTAGATGCAAATTGTTTTCGGAGCAGCTTTGGCCATCAAGAAGGTTATTTGCCCCCCACACTCAACCAACTTCATAGAGTGACACTCATGCATCGGTCTATGTATTTGCTATCATCGATTTATGCATATGATCTGTACAGACGGGCCCTTGTTCCTTGTTATCTGAGAAATTTGGGTTAACAATTATCTCGTCCATCAGAATCCTCTTGCATTTCGCTCTTGCGCTTGTGCTCCTTGCATTTCGCCGCACACATGAAAACAGATGTCCAGGCTGGCCGGGTACGTATAGTTTTTCCCGGGAAGTTGTACGTTTTTGTGTAAAATGTTTTGTTTTCTTCAATTGTACAGTGTGTGTTTCAAGCCACCGTTCTATGCCTGAATCATATATATATATATATATATATATATATATATATATATATATATATATATATATATATATATATATATATATATATATATCAAACAATCGTGCAGGCAGAAGAAGCAAGCACAAGCACATACTAATTGATAAAGTGTATCAGCATTACTTTAAGCGAAATTATTTCTCGAGATCATCACCGTACCGGTCTAGTCAGTTGGTCCAGAAAACATGCTGTACATGCACTTGTTAAAAATATACTAACAATATTTGTAATATGCCAACTGGAAACCATGTGATGATATATTCAGGCCGCTTCGTTGTGCATGCCATACACTTTAAAAGAAGCTTTAGATCCCATGATTGCTAAATGCATGCTAACGAGGTGCTTCACGTCGTTTTTAGCACCACTTCAAAATTATCATGTTGAAGAATGAAGCGTTTCTGCCTCGGAGCTGCGAAAACAGCACCATGCCACCTTTTACGAAAGGTGTATTACCAGCGTGCTAATCAAGTGCTCATTGCCAAATCTTTAAGCAAGAAATTATAAAACCATGCTTCATCCAAGCACGATTGTATTAAGAATGTTACAAAATAGCGTCCAATTACATAGCATCTGCCGATAATAATCAACATTAAGAGCGGCATGCTACAAACGAGTACCAGATTACACCACATGTTGCTGAGCGTTACCAGCATGGTACATACCAAAAGAGTACGTTATCCATGTTAGTTTCCGTTTCCGCGCTGGTTTCCGCCATCGCTGCGTTCGCGAGCGTTGTGAGGTGCGGCGTGGCGTTGTGAGGTGCGGCGTGGCGTTGTGAGGTGCGGCGTGGCGTTGTGAGGTGCGGCGTGGCGTTGTGAGATGCGGCGTGGCGTTGTGAGGTGCGGCGTGGCGTTGTGAGGTGCGGCGTGGCGTTGTGAGGTGCGGCGTGGCGTTGTGCGGTGCGGCGTGGCGTTGTGAGGTGCGGCGTGGCGTTGTGAGGTGCGGCGTGGCGTTGTGAGGTGCGGCGTGGCGTTGTGAGGTGCGGCGTGGCGTTGTGCGGTGCGGCGTGGCGTTGTGCGGTGCGGCGTGGCGTTGTGAGGTGCGGCGTGGCGTTGTGAGGTGCGGCGTGGCGTTGTTAGGTGCGGCGTGGCGTTGTGAGGTGCGGCGTGGCGTTGTGAGGTGCGGCGTGGCGTTGTGCGCAGCATTGGCACCGGACATCAGCAGAGCTGTACAAATGGAGGTAATACTTCTGATTGATAGAGATGATAATGTTATGTTATTGCGAGCGAGATCGAATATGTCGACTGAGTTTGAATTTAGGGAACACTTCAAATTGCTACTGACGTGCTGCATGACATCTGTCAGCTGTTGGAGGACCAAGGATGAGTCACTATTAATTGCGCAGAATATTTCACCATCGCTGGGCAGGGTGGTTAATTATAGCTTGTGGTATAATTTCATAAAAAGCTTGCAATGAGCCGGCAGGGACCCATGGTATGGATCGTATGGTGGGGATTATTTTGTAGACCACGTACGTATAAAAAAAAAATGAGCATGCATATGCAACACTTAAGCATGTTTCACGCTCTTGATATACCTACTAAATGAAAGAGAAATCGTTGGCTCAGTATGACGTCATCGCCAACCAACCAGTGGTGACCAAATTGATAACAGTGACCTGGCGCAATATACGCTTAGCTGCTAACGAGCCCCTCCCCAAACTCCAATACACAACTTGATAACAACGGCTCCTTAATTTCAGGAAACCATTCGACAGATCATGACCCTGCTGAGTGCCACCTCTATCTGCTCTGAGGGTTCCCTATCACGACGGACCCTCATCTAGAGGGCGGCCGAGTGCATCGGGGAGCACACCCTGACGGAAACAAACGATGAACTCAAGGCTCTTGTTTGCTCGGTATTGGCTTTTTCAGTGATGTACATGAAATTTTCGAAAAAGCTGAACGCTTTCGTGACATAATTCCACGCATACATGATTATGTTGGATGATGGAGCTCGTGTTCCGCGCAGAACCTTCAAGTTTCACCAGCATGTGCTGTAAGCGTCTTCCGCAGTCCTTGTCCAGCAAGTGAAGCGTAATAGGTAGCTGTGTCGTTACTAGGCTTCCATGTACTTCCCTTATTTATATTTACTTGTATTTCCATTCACTGTTTGTGCAGTTAGACCTTGTGCTTCCCGGCCTTGTACAGCATACAGCGAGAGCCTTCATGCAAGCTTCGATGTCACAGTTTTGCGTGGTTAAATATGGCACTTCCCAACTGTGTTCTATGCGGTGTGAAGGGTGTTAATCAGTCCTTTGAAGTTATCGTGCTACCCTGTTGGGCATCACACTATCCGCTTCTGCCCGGTACGTGATGCAAGAGTGCTAATTAGGTTTTCACTTTCCGGCTGCCTCCGGTGCGGTGTGAAATAGCGTTTAGGTATATAGCACTTCTCAGTTGTATTCGATGTGGTATGAAAGTGTCCTAAAAGTGCATCCAGCCTCCGGAGTCCGCCCAGAACTACGCGAACGTTTGGGAATACATTTTTAGGCCAAACGATGTGTGTAGCAACTTAAGTGCATGGTGTCTAGCGGAAAAGCGAATCGAAAGCGGTATGGTTGGCAAATAAATTAGCAATACGATCGTTTTACCTGTTTATGTTTTACTTCGCTACTATATAACACTTTATTTATGTTACAATTTGCCAGCCATGCTTACAGGAAGTACCCCGGGAATGCGCACTTGTTGCTTTCTGAGGGGTACTTCCGAGCCGTCGCGAGACCAATCATTGTTCCAAGGTGGCGTTAATTCCCCTCCCCTTCAATCCATCCCGGAGTGGTGCTAATTTTCGCAATAGCACTCTCAACAACAGTGCTACTTAGCAGCATATACACATATATATATATATATATATATATATATATATATATATATATATATATATATATATATATGTATATGCATATATATATATATATATATATATATATATATATATATATATATATATATATATATATATATATATATATATATATATATATATATATATATATATATATATATCTATATATATATATATATACATCTATATATATATATATATATATATATATATATATATATATATATATACATACATATATATATATATATATATACGTTAAAGCACTACAGTTTCAGGGGAAAGAATATCGGCAAATCAACGGCCTCACCATGGGCTCACCATTCAGTCCAGTTCTGGCATGTTTGTTTATGGAAACCCTCGAGGCGGACAATTTCAAATATATGATTGGCCCCAACTCCCTTTGGCTGAGATACGTAGATGACATATTGGTGATTGTTGATCAAGACACTGATCTTGATGCGGTCAACACAAATATGAACGAGGTACATCCATCGATTCAATTCACGTTAGAAAAGGAAAAATAAAAAGATAATGAGGCTGAGATTCCTTTCTCGGACACACTGATCAAACGCTGTGACAGCAGATGCACATTTTCAGTGTACAGAAAGCCCACTAATAAAAACGATATTTTGCACTACTTCTCGGGTCACAGCCATGAAACAAAAACAGGGGTCCTAATGGGCTTTTTCTTAAGGGCTCATAGAATATGCAGTCCTGAGTGCCTCGCAGAAGAATTGATTTTCATCAAGGAGTCTTTCAAGTTGCTGAAATATCCAGAGGGTCTGATAGTGAAGTTGCGCCAAAAAGCGAAAAAGGTGATGTGCATGACAAAGGCCAAGCAACGAGTTTTGACAAAAAGGTGCATATCAGTACCGGAAACACAGGGAGCAGTCACCATCTCCCGATTCACAAAAGACAAAATCAACATCAGTCTCTCAGCAGGGGTCAAAATCAAAGACATAGTCAAGAAAGGGTCCGCAACGTGAACGAAAAAAACGTAGTCTACAAAATTCCTTGCGCGGGAGAATGTGGAAAAGTTACTATGGGGAAACGGGACGGGGGATAGGGGCTAGAATTAAGGAACATCGTTCAGACCTCAGATACCATAGACTTTCTAATGCTATGGTGGTGCATGTTGATGAAGAAGACCATCTCCCAAATTTGAAAGAAGCATCTGTTCTTAGTGGTGGACTTGGGAAGAGGTGTCGGAAGACAGTGGAATCCGCGTATATTGCCACACGTGAGAATATCAATGGTGTTTCTGGTAGTTTCAAAATTGCAAGTGTTGTAGCGGAACTGATTGTGGAACATATTGAAAAAGGATAGGTTAAACATCACTGTCGTACTTATTTGGTCGTTTCCAATGTACTGTTTTCACTGTCTCGTTCATTCAGTGTCAACACATGCGAAGTGCTTCATGATTGATGTCTCGTGACCTGTGTTCGAATTGGGAAAAAAGAGAGGGGGAAAAAGTAAAGGGAAAAAAAGAAGAAAAAAAGAGGAGAACTGAAAAAAGAAGAAAACAAAAGAAGAAAAAGACGACATGTGCTAAATACCACCACGCCTGTAAATTGTTCATAGCTTGAGAAAGGCGTGAGCCGAAACGTTGTGAATAAAGCTATGCTCCCATTGTTCTGTGTTTTAACAATTTGTCATTCCATCTTAACTAGTACAAATATATATATATATATATATATATATATATATATATATATATATATATATATATATATATATATATATATATATATATATATATATATATATATTTCGTGCTATTTTTAACCTCAATGGTAGCAGTGAGATGCTTGTAAAGGGCAGTTAAAAATACGAAAATTGGGTACTTATTGGATCAGGCATCTGGAAGGTACTCATTTTTTGTACGCAGCACCGGTAGCATGCTAAAAGAAAACACCAGAAAAAGTGCTATTTCTTTAGCAAATTCTGGCACTGGTGTTCTATAGCTCATGATTTCTAGCACCATAAGCTTTCTTAAATTGATCATGGTACATATAAGGGATGCGAAGTGTAGCATCCGAGATGACAACAAAAAGCCTGCTTAAACCGAGCTGGAGTAGGGAGTTTGTTTTTACCATCTGGATTAGCACCCCTCTGAGGCCAAACATTTTCTTACAATTTACATTCTGTGGAAGCACAACTTACAGAATTCTAGCTGCACACCGAGTCTAATTCATCATCCATAAGGAGCCGGACGGCGCATGCTGAGCCCACGCCGTTTCATCTCGAGAGTGAAGCCGCGGCGCGGACCATTTGTAGGCCAGGCCGTGGTGCTCCGTGGCTCATACATGCCACCGGTCGATGTTTGGCAGCCCTAATACAGAGGCGTCCACTTCGTGCCCTCTGGCCAGAATTACATCGCAATTTGTGCTCGCTGTCAGCCGGCGCCTCGGCGCGCTCCCCACAGGAAGTCAGCAATTAGCTCACCATTTGCCTGCGTCGGTCGGGCGACGATGCAGGTGCAAACCACTCGCCAGTTCACAGTCGTAGTCAATTTGGCGGACAGGGGAGGAGGAAGTGCGACGACTGGCCATGTGTGGGTGCAACAGCGTCGCTCCGGAGTGAACTCGGTGCCGGGTGCGTCATGCAGAGCGTCAGGCGCACACAAATCCCGGAGCCGCGGCCGGTACCGAGGGCGTCGGCGGTACCGAGACCTCTCGACCGGTGCCAAGGGGCCACTGTCCTCGTCACGGCCCGGCCATACTCGCTAGTCACCAGGGTGACGAGAAGTCACGTCACTGACGACGTCGTCCGCTGGCGTCACACCATCAGTCACGGCCCGGCGTCCGCTGGCGTCACACCCTCGTCACGGCCCGGCCACAATCACCAGTCACCAGGGTGACGAGAAGTCACGTCACTGACGACGTCGTCCGCTGGCGTCACACCATCGGTCGGCATTGTCCGCGTCACCGGCCGTTGACGTCACGTCACCGGCCGTTGACGGTGCCGACAGCCAGGCTCCATGGACGCTGTGACGTGTATTGAGATCAATGTTGTGCGCCGCTGAAGTTCGATTGCCTTTGAGCCGTGCTCGATAGCCGCGTCAATGCGCCCGTGGTAAGCGCACCGCAGCCGCACTGCGTCACAGCCAACTAGGTCAACTGTTTGAGAACGAGGTGCGGCCAGTTCGCACAGAGCCTGGTTACGACACGCCTGATGCGGCTGCATCTGGCGGATGTCTCAGTTTAGCACAGCCGACTGGTGGCGTGGCCGCGCCGCGCGGACACGGTAGGGACCTTCGGGTGGTCGCGTGGAGGCGCCCGGGGCGGCGGCGACGGCGGCCGGTTCCAGCCGGCGCGCTGGGCCGGGGCCAGGGTCGGCCGCCAACCACCTGTTGCCGGCGCCATGTGAAGGGAGGGGTGCGCCGAGCCGCCGAGCCGCCGAGTCAGCCGGCCCGCCTGCCGGACGTCACCTGGCCGTCCCCGTAGCGCGTCGGCCGGCCGCCCCAGTCGAAAACAGCGCCGGCCGCCGGCGCGCCAGGTGGCCGCAAAACGCACGGCACACGGCCGGCGCGCGGCCCCGCGCGTGGCGACGCGCCGCGCCGGCCGCATTTCGTGATGTCAGTCGGGATCGTGAGATGATTAGCGGCATGGCGCGCTCCGGCGCTTGTACGGGGGTCGTACTCGTGGGCACTTGGTTGGGAGCGCGCCACGTCTGGAGCTGTGCTCGACCAGCCGGGAAATGATTTGTGCATGCAGTAGGCCTGCACAAAATTGCTTGGATATATAGCCGTTTACTTTTTACGACTTAAGCACGCGGCGGTAAAAGTCAAACACACCTCACGAGATCTGTTTAGCATTGTTAGATGTTGTCGCCTGGCATTTATTCGGTGCTTTACGCGCTGCATCCGCAAGTAAGCATGATTAAACGCACATTCAGTATACCCTCATAAGTATCCAGCTTCGGCCGAAGATTGCAAGTCACATGGACCCCCATTCATATGCAGATGTCACAGCTAGCTCGACCACGAGCCAGCTCACCTCCGGGTGATTAATGTCCGTCTCAAAGGTATAATTCCCGAGTGGAAGACTTGCTGGCCGTGTGGCATTCTCAGCATGCGTGGACGCAACGAGATGGAGTGAATGGTGTCTGTGTCGCAACTGCCGAGCATGTCTCTGAAGATGATGCATGCGTGCGTGTGCGCGTGCATGTGTAACTAGAACCTCTCAACTTCACACGTAATATTTAAGCTTCTGACTCGGCATAGCGCCAATAACATGCTTGGAGTTTGTCATGATGTACAACGGATCAGCAGATTGGCAACTCGGTGATCATGCGCTAAGCTCATGGCTGGCAGCCAGTCGGAACAATATCATAGTGTACATAGTTCAGAAATGCCCGTATTTCCTGGTCAATCATTGTGGATATATTAAAAGCTAGCTTGATCTTCAAGATCCAGGAACGACTCAATGTTATAAAAAATTGTAGATATATATTGTGACGTTTCGGCCATAGACCATTGTCAAACAATGCACTCGTTGCGATCGGCGAACAGGTCGAAAAAGGTTTTTCGACCTGTTCGACCTGACCTTTCGAAAAAGGTCAGGTTTTTCGACCTGTTCGCCGATCGCAACGAGTGCATTGTTTGACAATGGTCTATGGCCGAAACGTCACAATATATATCTACAATTTTTTCTAACATTGAGTCGTTCCTGGATCTTGAAGATCAAGCTAGCTTTTAATATATCCACAATATCATAGTGGGTGATAATTTGCCGGGATGGCTGAACACACGAGCCTAAAGTGCATGCTGGTCGATTCTCACGTGACGACAAACCGAACATACGTTTTGCTCAGACTGGCAAATGTTGCTAGACCAAGGGACGACTAATGATGAGACGGGTGCCAGGCTCAGAGTCTGCGCTCGTCAGCCTGGTTCCAGGTACCCTTCCTTGTTCAAGCGAATGATCCCACGTCGAATGGGATGCCGCTTACCGTATATCACTCGTACACGGTACAAACACGTTTCTGCTCTAACCGAGGTTATTTCAGTCAATCCATTTATCACGGTTTTTTGCTGGTTGCTTTTCATGCCCGTTCGACTACTCTAGCTTATTACCAACAGGTTTCTACAATATAATTAAAATGTTTTCGATTGTAAACATCCTCTATCTGCATACATGCGTACACACAAGCCCGAATGTGTCCACCTTCGCTCCTAATTTCGCCTTTTCGCGGTTCAAAACAATAACTGGATTTTTTTATCGGCAAGCAATAGCACAACTTCCTAACGGAAATGACGTTGCTGTTAAAATAGTCACAAAATGACATAGCTAAGATATAGGTGAAACAACATTGACATCTTCACTTCCTTGCTTTAATTAATACGGAAAGGCGGAAAGAAGCGAGCACCATTACACCAGCTGTAAAATAAAAAGTCTGTGAAATGGTGCTGTGAGTGAGACACGCTCGCAGCGGCCATAGTCTAGACACATCCGACTCAGCCAGTTAATTAGCTCGCTTGAACACGGCATGGGTGTTTTCCCATTGGGCCTTTTAAATGCCCGGAAGCGACAGCTGTTGAGCCGACAGTTGGTAAATGCCGGCGTTAACAGTAGCCCCGAGGCGCTATTCAACCAGCGTTTCCCGCCAGATAGTGGCAGTGGCTGGTCGCTCTCATGCTAGCAATGGACATTCTCACAGACCATGCAATCATAAATTACCCGGAAAGGAAGATTAGGCTCATTGAGTTATGCTTGAAACGCAAGAAAAATGTGGGATTCCAACATTGAGATACCAAATGACTGGAAGTCCATTGGAACAATGTCATGCCATACCTGAAGCATACCTACATAGCGGACGAAAGTCGCATCAGAATGGTATTGCGGCTGCTTCCACACTTGCGGCTCCTCAACATCCTTCTCCTCTCAACATTCATTTCATGGGTGTTGTTTAGTATTTTTTGTATGGGGCGCGAGTGTTTCAGGGGCACTCAATGCTGGACACTATTGCCCCCACAAATGGTTTCAACATTTAACATGGGATCCTATGGAGTGTACCCGCCTCGAATTCATTTGGACTTGCCCATTTCCTCCATATATTGTGCCCTCCCACACACTAACTTTCAGAAGCCCACGCCCCTGATTAATATATTACGCTGCGAGTAAGTTAGTCTCATGCCGAGCGGACCCTTGTCGGCGTTGCTCCTGGCCGGTAAATTCACTTTCACCGAGGTCATCACGAGACGACCTCACAACTGGACAGCTAAAGGTCGCACGTGCTGCATGGATATGCCCAGAAGATCACGTGGCCCTGGAATAAGGCGAGCTGGAGTGTAATGCCGGGGTGCATCAGGCCTTCAAGCGTGCAGTCCACATCTCTTCTTGTTTTTGATCCTCCTCGTGGCTTTGCATAAGAAATGCCACTGTTTTGTGCCCAACGGATATGCGGCTACGATCAACAAAGAGAGCTCTTTCAACGGAAAATTGCACCTGAATAGGCTGAGGAAAGAGAGAAAGGAGGTTGGCACACGCTATCATGACGAAAGGGGCCCCGGTTTTTCAGTCCATCCTCGGTCAGGCAATATGACCAGTTCTGACGAGCTCTATTGAACTCTTCTAGAGTATACACAGGAAATATCGGGGCAATGGCGCATGTTGGTAAAAGTTGTACGCTACGTTGATTGCAGATTATCTCTTCGGTGACACAGTTGACGAGCCGGAGTTGATCACAGTTGAGTCGGACGAGACGAGTCATGCCGCGTTCAGCCACTTCGTGTTGACTGTTGCGTTCAAGCCGACATGTTGTGTACACGGCTGGGATGAAACAGTTGACGAGCCGGAGTTGATCACAGTTGAGCGGAGAGAAGTCTGCGCGTTGTTCGTGTTGATGTTGGTTAAGCGTTGTGTAACGCTGGGATGGGTTTGACACAGTTGACGAGCCGGGGTTGTAAGTGAGTCGGACGAGACGAGTCATGCCGCGTTCGCCACTTCGTGTTGCTGTTGCGTTCAAGCCGACATGTTGTGTACCGGCTGGGATGGATATTAGACACAGTTGACGAGCCGGAGTTGATCACGTTGGTCGGACGAGACGAGTCATGCCGGTTCACCACTTCGTGTTGATGTTGTTGCCGACATGTTGTGTCACGGCTGGGATGGATATTAGACACAGTTGACGAGCCGGAGTTGATCACAGTTGAGTCGGACGAGACGAGTCATGCCGCGTTCAGCCACTTCGTGTTGACTGTTGCGTTCAAGCCGACATGTTGTGTACACGGCTGGGATGAGATATTAGATGTACGCAGGGGCGTTAATTTCTGTAAATTAATGGGATGTGGAAGGGGGCACAATACATGGAGGCAATGGGCGGGCCCAAGCGAATTGCTGGGCATATCCCATATGGTCCCGTGTTAAAAGTTGAAGTTATTGGGGGAGGAGGCAAAGCCAACATTGAGGAGGCACTTCTCCCTTAAAAGTAGGTACGCAAAACAACGGCCGTCGATATATGACGACATGCATGCGGTATGTGTGGGATGTGCATACGGGATGCAGCGTATGCGAATATCGGTAGATCTGAACCACTTCCACCAACGTTGACCAGGTATTTCAGACAGAATGAGTGAGCGAGAGAAGCGAGCAAACGAACAAAAACAGTCTTACGTGTGAGACTGTGTTTAAGATGGCCACTGCGTCTCGTTCGCGAAAGAGACCAATTCAGATTCGACCCTCTTTGCTTGGAGGCGTTTCAAATATTTGTTCATTCATGGCACTGATTATGTAAATCTACATGTCCAAAGAATTATCGTGAAATGATACATTGCTTAGGCTATTTTAGAATACACCAAAATTGCCGGCTTCTGAGATGTAGGACATATATTCAAAATGTTACGTCATTACGGCTTCGTTGATTGACCAGCTAGATTCAACTTTGCATGCGGTTGTATATATATATATATATATATATATATATATATATATATATATATATATATATATATATATATATCTCAAGGCATCATCCGCGCGAAGGAAGGTCTACTGAAAATAAAATGCAACTAAAAAGTAAGCGAAGTAAATGAGTCATGGATGTAAGATCACCAGAAACCAGTTAGAACAACTCTGGCACAATCTCACCAACCACGTGAGCACATGCAATTCATCTGTTATGGTATCTCGTGTTTTCAATACAAAATATGGGAGGAATAATGAATCCTGTATGGATGATCGTCACAAACCAGATATGAACACACCGGCCGCTTAATTTCCACCGGTTGAAGAGAATCGGCGTCTCCGCCCACCTAGCGGCAATAGTCTCCCACCTCGAGGCACAGAGAACAAACAGTGGGACTGATAAAACTTGGGATCCTCACTCACGGCCGGCTGCATCATGTTTTGCATGTCTTTACACCGATTTTAAATAAAGCCATATGTCTTCAAAATATCAAACCATCTTTAGTTCCAAGAGACGTTGACGAAGTCGAGCACACATGCATCGCCACTCGGTGGCTTCTGGATGGCAAGTACGCTTTATCATCGGACGGCACAGGTTTGAGCAGCGCCTCGATTTTGGCAGAAGTTCTGCTGCACGACAGTGATTCGCCCACAAGTTGCCAATTGCTCTGCTGGATTGCAAAGACGTCAACCCGAGCGTTCATTTCACGTCTGGCTCGGCACTCTGAGGTGATCAGTTAAGTTAGGACGATTCTCGGCCGTGAATGTGTGGCAAATGTAGCCCGGTGTCCCGGGTCAAAGTCATCGCTTCGCCATTTGAGTTCGGAACTGTGTCGCTGTAAACTTGTTACAAGAACAAACTTCTGCAACAGTGATTTGAACAAGCGGACAAGTTAAAACGAAAGGCGTAAACGAAACATCGAAATGGTCCTTTTACTTCAGCGCATCCTCTACTTCGTCCACGAATCAAATCTTCGTGCGCACGAATCTTTTCAGAACCTTGTCTGCGTTTGAAGCGGACATATCTTGGCGGGTAGGCACCTCGATATGTGATGGATCTGCATCTGTCGTCCAGCGGGGAAGGCACAGCACCGCAACATTTCTTGTACTTAATTAGCTTGTTGCCATAATCGGTGAATTAGTGGGACGCCACATGTATTTGTGTTATTGACTTTACAAAAGGTTTGTTAATCATTAGTCCAGGAAGAACCCCCCCCCCCCCCCCATGTCCACTTTTAGTCCAAAATATCAAATATAATATTCGGCGGCAAGTATTTAATTATAACATTTTGGGTTTGGAGACACGTGAAGCATTTATCATACCATATGAATGGATCTCAATACTCATAAACTACTCTTCGACAAACGTAGCTGATTTATGGCTTCCAGGAAAGCAATTTCAGGTAAAACAAATAACTCGGATCAAACTATATTTAGTGATGTCAGTGTCATTTGTTTGGGCCCACGGGTCCTGGGGAAGTTCTTGTAAGGCACACACCATCAGAACACCGACAGATATTGATTTGTTGGCAGTATTGCTAATAAGCACCCCTCCGAGGTTTTTGCTGAGTGAGATACAACATTCATGTTGAAATAAATGTACTAAGCGAGTGCTAAGGCTGCCCACCTGACGCGTAATAGTACTGTAGCATGTAGCAAAAGTACTGAAAACTAGGGAGTGATTTTCGACATCAATAATTGCATCTTGCTAGCGTGTCCAATAGAAGCGCTCGCAAGGTATTACCTCCCATGGAGATCAAGCCAACCATTTGAATGGGTATCATCTGTGCGTCGCGTTCTCACGCACAGCAATTTGACTGCCACAGATCCCACGTTTTTGCCCTCTTATTCTAAAAACTGGACAAGAAGTGACTGGTTCGCAGACGGAACAATCTGGTCTCACAAAAAAAACGCCGAATCGCTTGGTGGTATGAAGAAAACATCCTGTCCATTCACAAGACCTTCGAATCCTAATTCCATTCCAATTGCCTTCTTACAACATTTGGTTTGTTCTGTGGTGCCGGACTGATGCTACCTCATCCTCCCGACTTTTACGATCCCAACCAGGAAGCGCCGTGCCAGGGGCGGCAGGATCGATATTTATGAAACAGTTCGGGCACGCGTGCCTGCACCAACACTGGCGGCTGCAGCGACGCTGCCTTCCGGCGAGACAAGAAACGCATATGAAAACGCGAGCTGCCAATCACTGCCAGCGGAGGGGCTGGTTCTCACTGGCCTCCCGGGGCGGACCACTCGATGGCACGACTGAGACGAGCATATGACGAAGCCTCTGACGGCATTCTCACGCAGAGGTCAACCCCGGAGGTCACGCCCAGAAGTTATTCTGACAAGGTCGCCGTCCGGACAGCAACCGTGAAATATCAAGCGAAGTATCAGCCCGGTATTCGGTCGTGTTTCGATATGATAGTCGATATTGGGTCTTGATCGACATGAGGAGCCCGTAACACCAGCTGTTGATTGGACGGTCCCGAAGCGATCCGGACTGCACTACGCGACTCCGTTTGCCCGTGTCCGGTGGTGCTCATTATTCGAACCCCGACGGTCAGCCTGACCGAGACACACCTGCACCTTCGAGCAGCTCCGAGCTGTGCCGGGTCGCCGAGCGTCCAGCGCGTCGGGTGGTGAGGAGAGAGTGTAACACTGCGACGCGCCCAGACCGGGTCATGTCAGCCGGTGACATCGGCGCAGACGGAACAGCACCGGCTGGGCGTGCGCTCAGAACGGCTGGGTGGATCCGAACCGGACGCCCCGCCACCCGCCCCGCCGGCCGAGCCGCCGGCCGAGCCACGGCGCCGCTGCGCGTCAATCAATGTCCGGAGCTCGCCCGACTCGCCCGCCACAGTCGTCGAGTCCACAGTCGTCGAGTCCACAGTCGGCCAGAGTCGACCCACCAGGCTTTGCCTGCCACCTGGCGATCAGGTCAGATGGAGGCAAGTGGGCGCTCGGCAGGAAAAGTCGACCGCGGTGCTTTCCGTTGTTGCTTACTGTCTACCCTCACTGTCCTCGCTGTCCTCACTGTCAAAGGCTGCTTTTCTGGGATCAGGAACGAGGGATCCAGTGCGCACAACAGCACATGGGGGCCTCTCTCGTGTGCCACTGTGCCCAGATTAAGCAGAGAATACCTGGAGCTCCTCTCGCTATCCCCACCTCACACGACTCGCCTCACAGTCAGGGGGTGGGGGGCAGCTCATCATCGTCCTCGCTACCTGCACCTCACGTCAGGATACCGACAAGCCAACGTCTGCAGCAGCGCCACTGCAAGCGTCAGGATGCATATGAGCCCACGTCTGTAGCAGCACTACATCGATGTCAGGACGCAGACAAGCCAACGTCTGTAGAAGAGCTACTACAGACGTCAAGATGCAGACGAAACCACGTCTATAGCCGCGCTACAGCAGATGTCAGGATGCAAACGAGCCAATGTCTGTGGCAGCTCTATTTCAGACGATGGGATGCATACGAGCCAATGCCTGTGGCAGCTCTATTTCAGACGATGGGCTGCATACGAGCCAACACCTGTAGCAGCGCTACCGCAGGCGTCAGGATACAGACGAGCCAATGTCTGTAGCAGCGCTACCACAGACGTCAGGATACAGACGAGCCAACGTCTGTAGCAGCGCTGCTGCAGACTCAGACACGGATCCTCCGCCAGCTGAACAGCTGCCGAGGAGGCCCCACGCGGCCAGACGCTGGCCGGCTTTACATTGAGCCCAAGCGTCCTGCCTTTTGCACCGGTAATTGGACTAATCTTGGGAGCAAAAGCTGACATCAGGGACGGTACTCCGTCAAGATAGGTGCTTAGCAGGTAAGTCACCGTAAGCTTCTTGTTTCATATCCACCTGGTCACTGGTGAGATTGTTGTGGTGGTATAAGCTTCTCTTGGCTCGTCAGCTGTTCCTAAGGCACTTACTTCATCGAAGACAGAATACAGAGGAATTTTTGACAGTATTTGTATAAGACAAGCAGGTGACACCTCTGCCTTTGTTCGCATCAGCTGCACATCTGTCTTCTGTGCGTGTCGCCTGCTACGCTTGCGTTCATTACATTATGCATACTGGCATAGGTGTATGCCCATACTTCATATCATTGCACACACCTTGATATACCCTAGCACAGGCCGTTCTGTGGTGTCGCGTCTCAATCTGCCATCATCTGCTGTGACTAATCGATGAAATGTTGTCCCCAAGCACTCAAATGTTGGCATCCAAGGCCCCTCCACCCCTCCCCGTCCCCCACATACCGTGAGATTGCTCCCGAGGTCTACGTTCAAGCGCATGCCTTTCTGTATGTCGTCGTCCACTGACATACCTTGAGCACAATATTTCACTTTAGTTGATTTACCTGTTCATCCAATACGGTACCCATCTGCTGAGGAATTTCGAGAGTGAACTGGTTTCAAGACTGGCCAATCGAAAGCCGAAATTTTCAATTTTGGCGGTGTATATTAATGATCCTTCCATGAATGATCAGACAACAATAATTCATGATGAAACAGCATGATCAAAGTTAGTTGCCCGTAATACAATATAGGAAATATAGTTAAGTTTGTTTATATATCAGACATTTTTATCCTCGGCATTTTTAACTCACCGTGTGTTGACTCTGTACAATTGATTCAAGTTCAGCTTAACTAAGTGCCATCATGCTTGTGGAAGGGAGGAGGTGGTCAAAGTGATTATGAAATCGCTTTTTTCCTGCAACGCCCAGAGAGCTAATGCTCAAGCTGTTCCGTGGTTTCGGATGGAACACTAGCCTCAATAGGTAAGCTTCTGTCCCACGGCTATGCTCCAGGTCATGTGACACAATGCATCACCTGATCTGACCTGGCCTGACATGAAACTACTTCAGTTGACCAGTAATTTATTTAACCCACGTGGTGGGCTTTGTTGTTTCGACTAAACCGAGGTTCGTGGCTGTTCTGGATGCACGTCTGGTTGCAAAATGGAGAGCAGTTCCTATCACTTCCCGGGCAGATGTTCGCACATCTCGATGAATAGTCGATGCTAAGTGACATGGTGATAAGTCGACACATCACTTTGCACGTCCAAAAGGTACTGCCAGGTGATTTGTTAAACATCTGGCCATGGCAGCTGCCTACTTTCGGCCCGGTTCGGATTTAATGTGACAAGCATGATGTACGCCACAACGTCAAATCCAACCATAAACCGATTACGGACTGGCGTTTGGGTGGAACCCGAGTCGAACATTCATCATTGCTGGCTCAATCGCTGGAAGTTTCACCTGCTCAATCGGACACACGTTGCCCCACAGAACGAGAAACCAACACCTCAACCCACGATAAAGCCGAAATCCAACACACTGATGTGCACCAACACTGAACATCACGGCAACAGAGCCGAGAAGCAGCAATGTTTCGAGTCGGTTCGCGCCACAAATCGACGGGCGGAGGCCGGCCGGCCGGCGGAGTTAGTTGGTCACCAGTCCGCGGGGCGGCGCCACCGTCGTCGGTGCCGTACCGGCCGGCCGGCCGGCCGGCTGGTAGACATCGGTCACCTCAGTGCGGCTGTGACGCGCGCGGTGGTGGTGCGCTGTAGGTCTCGTGGTGTCGCGCGTGATGTGCCGCCTCGTCACCGCCTGACGCTCGACAGTATCGGCCTGACGTCATGTCGCCAACGCGAGCGAGTGGACTGGGCTTCGGTTGCGGACAACTATCGGCTGCTCGGCGCCTGCCAGTCATGCTGGAGATGGTGCTGGTGCTGATGTTGATCCCGGCCGCCTTTGGAGCTCCCTTAGGTGAGTTGCTGAAATCGAGTGCAGCGCTGCTGAAATACCAGGCAAGGCGTCGGAGGCCTGGAAATGAAATGAGTTGGTGTGTTCTGAAACCGCGCGTTTGGTCGTTTTTCGACTCGTGTCATGTGTGAGGATTGATTAAGTGTTTGTCATCGGAACGAGTCGCCGGTATCGATACCCGATGTTACAATGCATATATATGCATTAAGTAAATGATAGTGTGTTATAAAATAAACAACAGTGCCGTTCATTTTATTCTACATACGCTTCGGGCTAACTCCTTCATCAGGAAAATTAACTCAGAACCCCAACACATGAACACACACAAGCACCGTTCGGCCAGCATCCGGCTGACTGACAAACACCGTCCGGCACAAACACATCCGCTTGCAGATTTATGACGCGAGCCGATGCACAACATCGCCCTGATGAAGTCTTTGCCAAAACGTAGATATCATATATTGAACGGTTTTATTTGGAATTTTATGTCTCGCTACCATTAACTTAAGCACAAACATAAATTGGACATACAAATATACGCATGGGTGTAGGTATATGCAAAGTTCCATCTATACATATGAGTGTGAGTGTATTTTGTTGTGTATTCACTTCGTAAAATGTCATAGTGGCATGTCTTTGAGAATCATTTTTCAATGTCCTCCACCCCTAGCTGAGATACTTGTTATTTGGTTGAGCTGTACCTGGCAAGAATATTTTCACCTTCATCGCTTTGTTGAAGTGTGCATCCATGTTTGTCTAAAATATTCCGATATACAACAATTCAATTCCGCTAGCCCTGCTCCATCGAAATATTGTCTTAGTAACTTATCGATTGCAATCCTGTGGACAATAATGTTCTAGTGCAATCTCAATAGCAGCTTCTTCATATATGACCGACATCGGTTCAACAGATGTGGCATATGTTCCAGTTTTTCACTTTCTTTTCAAAACCTGGTGCAATTAAACGCATCCGGCTCTGTCTCGAGTGTTGACCACTGCAAGCACAACAGCGCCGTCCGCAACTGTAAATAGCACAAATGGACGCGGCCGACTATAAATCCCGCAGCCGGTTAGGGCCAGGTGGCCAAGCCCAGAGTGCCTGTAAGCTAGTTATATACTGAAACAAAGTTGTTTAACTTGCTATAAAGCTGTGGTAGGTTATACATCGCATTTTATTGTTTTGAAGTTCCAGTAAGCTCCTTCATGCTAACTTACTTGCCTCCGTCCTGGCCATTTTCACTGACTATTTCCAGACGACAACGTCAGACCAGTTTATTGTCGCCTTAAAGGCCGTCGTTCGGGCTACGGGCCGGCACCAAAGTAATTGGCCAGCCTGCTATTTTGATGGCGAACAGTTCAGCTGAAAACACAGTTGTGCGCTGTACATCGTCTTAGTGTGTCGCAGAAGTGTTCGCTGGTCTCAGCCAAACGTATACTAAATGTGTCAAGATATTCCAGTCATCGAATATAGCATAACCACTGGCATGCTAGCTAGCTAAGAAGCAATAACCTTTCGACATTTCCAAGCGAGTTATTTGCCGTTGTGAAAGCGATAGAAATTCTGGAAGATCAGACAACTCGTCGCTGACTATTGCCAGATGATGATGCGAAATAACTTCACTGCCCTCTCAAGAGGCATCATTTTCGATGTTGATGAAACTAGATTGAAGTGTTCTGTGACACATGTTTTCCATTTTGCGAGTGATGCTCTGCCCATCCGCTATTTGAAATATCTTGAATATTGGGTACATTTATGTTGGTAATCAGAACGCACAGTTATAGGGTGGTCGTCATGACAATTTCGATAAACTGGCACATATTTTCTTCTTCATTAGATAACCTATCTTTATCAGCTTTAATACACGACGACTAATCATGTTCTTACGACAAAATATGGATCATAGACTTACCTCATAATGTAAGATGTTTATTGGTGCCTTTATCGGTGCACACCGTAATTTTGGCATTACGGAGAAGGATATTGAGATCATCTCTCTCGCACCTCTCCCTTGCGCTTTTTATCATGATCTAGCCGACTTGATTTATGGCGCTCTCGCTGAGATGCATATATAGCGCATCCATGCATGGCTTATGGGACGGACATTGCTCTTTCGCTGCTTCAGATGAAACCCACTGTCTCCCGCCCTATCTCCCAATCAATACTGACATGGACCCTAATGTTCCCAAGATTTTACATGGGCTCTTGCAGAGTCTCCCTTCCCGACTGAATTCTGTTTAGTGCTCCCGATATTACATGAACATTCTGCGATCAGCTTCACACGATATCGATCGGATCATATGACAAAGAGATTTAATGTATATGACTTGTCCGTATGATTAAAAAGCTGCGGAGGGTGGGACATCATTTAGTTAGTTTTATGCTATCATGCAGACAGATAGCCAGATTCATCTTTTGTGTTTGGAGTGTCGCGAACTTTTTGTTTTATAATATGGGTGCAAAATATCCAAACTATTCATCGAATATGGGGTAAACTTTTATATACCTAGCGTACGACTAAAAGTAATTATCTGACTTTCCGAATGCCGCATTTTTACCGTTGTAGACTGCGCTGTCGTGTGTCCACGAATAAATGTGTACCGCCGCAACTCTGGTAGAAACCTGCTGCAGTCGTGTTGCAACGGGACCAGTAAGTCCTGTTTAATCGCCTTCTATGAATAATTAACTGACACCGAGAACTATCCTCGGAAACGCCACATTTTGTGCTGCAACTCTGTGAGTTGTAATTACGGTACAAACAGGAATCGAAGATCAACTAATGCGAAGCCACGGAGCCAAACGCTTCCAATATTGCTGGCTGACCCGGTTGTATCGGAAATGGAAGCAGCTATCGTGTAAGGCTGCTGACAACACACACATTTTGCGG
This sequence comes from Ashinkailepas kermadecensis, assembly GCA_034440615.1. Classification (NCBI taxonomy): domain Eukaryota; kingdom Metazoa; phylum Arthropoda; class Thecostraca; family Neolepadidae; genus Ashinkailepas; species Ashinkailepas kermadecensis. The sequence continues at coordinate 106,699 of JAOTOM010004943.1, forward strand.
ATTATGTTCTGGCGCCACATTGAAACCGGCAATAACATAAAAAGCATGTCCGTTGAGCCGATCGCATTGGAAAGTTCGATTTAGAGAACCGATTTCTAGAGGAATAACTGGATGATCTTCACGTAGTTGTCGAATCTTGCGCCGAAATAAATTGTGTGCATTCAAAAATCGGCGCTGTTCGCCAGCATGGAAGCATGCTTTTGTCAAAGAAGAGAGCTGGACGGATGCCACACCCAACCTGCTTTTCATCAGATGCAAGTGCCTCAGAAGACGTCACGGCTAAGGAGGGTTGCAGGATGGCGATGTGGTGCATACGTAGCACGATTATGCTGAGCTCACTGTGTTCTGCTCTCAATAAATGAACCGCATGTAATTGTTAGTCATGTCTTCATCACACATCAATATTCCAATGTGGAGAGGTCTGACGGAAAAAACGATCGGATTAAGCTCTTCGGTGGTGTTCTCCTTGGTGCATCCACGCACACCGGACGTACACGACACAGCCATGCGTGGAGTAGCAGCATGGCCTTATAGTGTGATTTTCGCGAGCTTTTACATACCCCAGAAGTTGCTATTTGTATACTTGCAGGAACCGAGAAGGTATGAAACAAGACCTGGACCTGCCTTACCACCAAAGAAAAACTAAAAACGTTCTTCTTCTGTCATGTAATTTAATTATGTTTCTCCGCAGATAGTTCTTATTTCTGTAGCAAAACAGCATCCATCAAAATGACAAAAAAAAATGACCTTACGTTTTGACGGCGGTGAAGCAGGACTCATGACCTGTGACAAAGCTGCTGTATGCAATGGGCTTCATGTTGTATGGAACAATGTGGGAAGGAATGCACCACAAAATATCTGTAAATAAGCATGCAGTCGTTGACTGGCTTCTTCATGCTGATTGACATAAGCCTGCTATAGAAAAACTTCAAATAACTGGCGAAGCACTCTTATCAATTGATCATGCATTTTTGTCCACACTGGCAAGTGTAGATATGTGCAACTACTGTGAGAACAGTGTCGCTTTCTGGATGACTATTTTACCCTACTCTGTCGTTTATTCGCTAGTTCACCTTTACTATTTTCATATTACAATGACGGGAAAACACAATCGACATTTCCCAGCCTTAAATGTGTGCCTGCTATCCAAGCGTGAATATTCCAGGTGAAGAACAGCCCAAGGCAAACTTCTGTCAGAGCAGTCTTCCTCGGGTCAAGTTTTCTCGTCAGCCATATGGTGGTGTATTAGGTGGGCCGCTACATTTGCAGACGTGACGAAAGACAATATCGATATATCAGGACGAATCGATATATCAGGCGATATATCGATATATCGCGAAGCCGATGAGGTGCTTGCGCGTGATTATATCTGTTATTAGTTCCTCTGAAGGCGTATCTCCACCCCGAATAAATGCAGATTATAGGAGGAGTAATAAAAATAGGAGTCCACCGACTCCGCACATACTTACGTCCTTCAGCCACAAGCGAACACACGGAACTCGTCGTTGCTTATGCACATCAGGGTGTTATCAGATGTAAAGTGATGGTGATGCCTGTATTTGCATTAAGGCTGGTGTGCCCAGCCGCACATATATGCAGTGGGTATGGAAGCGACTTACTTATGGGGTGCGAATGCTGACAAGTTCCGGTTATTAGCGGACATTTAAAAGCCTGTTAATTGCTCTGAGACCAGAGCGAGAGATAAAAGAGAGAAAGAGAGAGAGAGAGAGAGAGAGAGAGAGAGATAATATATATATATATATATATATATATATATATATATATATATATATATATATATATATATATATGTATATATGAGAGAGATGGAGGAGAGAGAGAACGTTCGGATTGAAACATATTTCCACTGATCGATAAATTACAATATTTCCCATAGTGCCTGAAGGCCAAGAACACTTCGACGTGAACCATGCTTCTCAGACCGAAGCAAGCAGGCCATTACGGTCCGGTGCTAATAGGGAAGCAGCCGCCAGCCAATCCAGCCACTGATGCTCCGTTACTAATCCCGCGTCGGACGTACTTGCCTGAGGCGCAAACACCGCACCGGAAAATAATTGCTTCATTAGGAAAAATACCATTAATATGGATTCCACGGATGTGTAAGAGTAAATAGAGCGTATCTGTGACCGATATGGGTCTCTGGCGGCGTGTTTGCTCATCCTTCATCAAAAGCAAGCCCCGAGAGACAGTGCCTGGCCCATGCTGAGATGATTAACTTGTGGCAGAGGGAGCGCTCGCCAGCTCCCCACGTATCAGCCAGTGCTTCTCGCCGACACATCCGGTGATGTGGCGGTTGGTGTCGATGCGGTCGAAATGGTGCCGGGGCTACGCGCGTGGCACCGTCTCGCCCGGAGGAGCGGCCGCCATCTGCGGGCTGCAGCGCCATCATCGAGCGCGCTGGCGACGTGTCGTCGCACCGATAGCGTCGACGGGAGCCTCATCTATGCTGGAGGCCGCCGGTGATGCCTCCTTACGAGGGCGGCGGCCGTCCCCGAATGCCGAGGCGGCCAGATTGCGCGCCAACTCGGCCAGCTCCGACACGGTCGGCCACGGCCATTGTGTCAACTATCAGCCGGCTGGGCCGGCCGCCGCGACACCGCCCGCCCGGAACGAGGCCGTCGCGGCTCGGCCGGCGGGACGTTCAGGTCGCGGCGCGGTGGGAGGAGCCTCTCCGAGGCGGCGCCGGGTCACGCGCCGGTCACCCCACGCGTTCGGGGCGGTCCTCTCGGTGGCGGTCGGAGCGCCACGGCAGCGGCAGCGGCGGCGTGCCTCCTGAGGCGGCGCCGGGTCACGCGCCGGTCACCCGACGCGCCGGCGCTCTCAATGGCCGGGTCGGTCGGGTGCCGGCGGGGTCGCGATGCCATCGGATCCGATCGCCCCGGGTCGCCGCAAATGACCCGCGCCGCACGCCGAGCGTCCGGCCGGCTTTGAGGCGGTTGAGTGATGTGTTGTCCGTACGCTCGCCTCCCAGCACGGCGGGAGCGGTTTCCTCTCGACCAGGCATCGCCGGTTGACCCTTGCGACCGTAGACAGTCCGGCAGGACGCCGGCAGGTCAACGGTGAGAGGCGAGCCGTCAGCCCATCCATCTCGTCGGCGAAGCTGTCCGCTTAAGATGCAACCGTGCCATGAGCGGCTACAGGCCCTCTGGCGACCGGCCCTCCCACTACGGGTCCTCCCGCTACCGGCCCTCCCCCTACCGGCCCTCCCGCTACCGGCCCTCCCGCTACCGGTCCTCCCGCTACCGGTCCTCCCGCTACCGGCCCTCCCGCTCGCGTGTTCCGTACCCACCTCCGGGTGACAGCCGTGATGCATGGATGTCCAGTCGTCGGGTCACCTCGTGCTGACCTCGGTGAAAGTGAATTTTCGGGTAGGGTCAACAGAGCGCGTGGTCGACTCAGCAGGCGGCCGTCCGACCTCGGCGCCGGGTGTGAACGTCTTGAGATGACCGGAGTCGAGAGAAAGCGATCCCGCCTGTCCCACCGTCAGTCGGCACACAAATTACACGAGCCGCCCGGCACCGAGAGGGTCACCCCGTCGGAAGGGGGCACCAGGGTTGTCCACAACCTGTGACGAATGGCCGCGCTCCACGCAACATCTCGACAGATGGTCTCGGCAGGCCGCCAGACCAGAAAGGTATGGCCGCCTCGCGTGCGTGCGGTATGCTCCTCACCGCAGCCATTACCAAGTGAGAGAAACGAAAGCTGACAGAAAGAACTCATACAGCGCTGTAGGAATAATCACGAGAGAACAACACAGGTTCGTAGCCTCGGGCGCGATAAAACTTCTGGCGGGCGTTTCTCACGCGCCATGCGACCGTGTACTTATTCATAATCGCCCGTGGGTATCTCCCAGATTGTCGGTGGGAGCTGCTTGCCATTGCCGTCGTCCGGTGAGAAGCGACCATTAAGTGTGGTTTGGCCCGGGGCAGACGACTCACATTATTCGTTCCACCGGGCCCGGCGCGAGCGCGGCCCCCGCACCAGCCGACGCCACTTCCGGCACAGTGCACGATCGGATATGGAAATAATCACGCCGCGCCAAGGTAAGTGCACCAGTTAGCCGCCGCATGGTCGCCGGAGGCACTGCTCGAGCCTGTGGCTGGCCGTGCACTCTACGCCGCATCTACCAACACACACAACACGACACACACGTCTTTTGTCCGCGCTTGATAGCGGTGGTGTCGGAAGACAGCGTGTGCGCCCCACGCTATAGTTGTAGTTTATATAGTTGTATTATAGTTATAGTTGTATATAGTTATAGTTATAGTTACAGTCTTCCGCCTGTATCCCAGGGATATCACACCAGCGGTCTTATTAAAGGAACCTTCCAATGACAATTCTCGAATTATTTACACGTACACCATCGTGTGGATAAGTTAGAAAGGTGCCAATTAGTAATCAGGTGACCCCTGACCCTAACCTACTTAACGAAGTCAGAGCGTATGGAACAGAACACTGATGAGGTGGTTCTGCTAGCGTGGGATAAACCCCACAGTCTGCCCTCTGGAGGTGCTGCTACAACCCTTCAACAACTGGAACCAATACCTATGCTTAGAACTGCGTCAAATGATATTAACTTAATGCATCTCTCGTATGACCGTCATCCGTCGATCCGAAGCGGAGCAGTCAAGAGCCTAACTTGTAGGATCACAGCATGCTCAGTTGCTTCTTGAGAGATACGCCGGTCGTTTGCATATGGAACTCCCCATTGAAAGCTTCCTACTCACTTCTAACGACCACATGTTCACGTTCCATGGCGCAATATAGAACGCCTCAATCGGCTCACATTATTTTAGGAAATGGCAGCATAAAGAAAGCCATAAAGTTAACGTCGCAGCCAATGTCAGGCCTCCTCTGAACCCAACAAAGCGTGATTGTTGCACGAGCCTGCGGTATATTAAGCAATATGTGTGGAACATGCACGTGACTGGTGCCGCACGGCCAATTTCGGGTCAATGACTCCCACATATCACCATGGATTCCGTGTGAAATTTTAAAACCGGCTCTGCCATATTGGCAATTTCACATGAACAGGACACTTCACATGGAAAGGATCCTGGCCGGCCAATATTGCGTGGCGACGTTCCGAAGCACCGGATGCTCTTCACTTAAATATCTCTCGTCCAGTGCAGATGTGCTCACGTCTTTCACCGATGAGCCCACGTCTGAGGACGTTGCGCCCACGTGGTGCCACATCTCCGCCGATGAGCCCACGTCCGAGGACGTTACGCCCACGTGGTGCCACATCTCCGCCGACGAGCCCACGTCTGAGGACGTTGCCCCACCTGGTGCCACATCTCCGCCGACGAGCCCACGTCCGAGGACGTTACGCCCACCTGGTGCCACATCTCCGCCGACGAGCCCACGTCTGAGGACGTTGCCCCACCTGGTGCCACATCTCCGCCGACGAGCCCACGTGGTGCCACATCTCCGCCGACGAGCCCACGTCTGAGGACGTGGGCTCAGCTGGTGCTACGCCCACCTGGTGCCACATCTTCACGTTGCGCAGTAGTGCACGTCACGAGTCGGCCGGCAAACTGTCTGCGACCGGCCGGTAACGACACGCCGGCGGCGCCGCACGGCTAATGACACGCTCACGCACTGCACATGGTGCCCGGCATGAGCGATAAACAGCGCCGGCTGGTCTCGACGGGTCCCGCGGCCGGCCGGCCGGCACCACTGCGCCGCCCGCGCGCACTCGCCCAATTAAAGCGGACGCGGTTTGGGCCGGTGGAAGCCCCACTAGGTATGCAGTCGGCCCCGAGCACATTACGGCAATCGCCGGCTCAGATTAAGCCCGGCTCTATCGGATCCGAGAGCCTCCGCCGAGAGCGTCGTCCGGTTCGGATGACTGCAGGCCTGCCGGCAAATCCCCGCGCGCGCCGAGACCAGCGAAATCGGCGTGCCGCCTGCCGTTCAGTTGGAACAAACATTCGTTTGGCCGCATCATTTGGAAAATTATCACTTGGGTAGAGAAGTCGGGCTACCAGACGGTGTGTCATTGCTTGTTGCCAGATGGTGTGCCATGGCCCAGACAACAGTGTGAAGCAGCTTGTTACCACGTAATGTACCGTGACTTTTTTGAAGTTATGGTGATAAGAAAAGTGAAACGTCTGTCTCTCGCAACCTCCACACCATTCCACTTTCTCACGATCTCAGCAATAGCAATGAAGTGCCGCAGCATATCACTGGCTCATCATCATCTTGTCCAGTCATGCATCATCTCATCGTGGCAGCAAAGCCGGCGGTGTGACATTTTACCTTCTCACCGTTCGCTGAGCACGCCATTTCCTCCGCCTGAAAAGCCTTTATGTCACGTGGCTCATCATGCGTCGCTTTCCCAATCCTACGAGAGAGCCATTTCACTATCTCTCTGCATGTACCGGCTCACCATCTCACATCTCACTCATTATGCTGGTTCGTCACCTCGCATCTATCTGCTCACCATCTCACTGTCTCACCGACTTTACTGGCTCACCATTTCACACCTCATTCACTCTGGTTCGCCATCTCGCATCTCACACACGCCACTGGTTGACCAGCTCACTTTCTCACCGACCCTGACCACGGTCGGTGGCATCATCTCACCAGCTGGCCGCCCTGGCTGGTGCTCGGCCTCATCATGGAGGCTGGAGCAGGCGGCGCTGAGCGGGTACGCAGCCCTCGGCTCGATAATTATCGCCTTCGTGCGGACATTAATCACCCCGGCGTGACCCCTTCGGCGGCGGGTCAGCAGCACGGCCATGTGAATTGTGCATGCTCCGCTGAAGAGGTGTAATTATAGTGATGCAGCGAATATGTATTCAATCGGCTGCCTGGACGCACTGCACTGCCAGCGCCGCGCCAGTGAGCGCGCGGCGGGGCTGCGAACCGGCGCCTGCAAATCATGGCCGAGTCCGCCGCTGATGTCACTACATTTGGAATGATCTCTGAAAACTTGCCGCGCTAAACGCGGCCGTCAATCGTCGGGTGCAGCGGGCAAGACAGTCGTGAAATAAGCACGCCACGGGGCGTCCGCGCGGCGGGGGCCGTCGCGCGTTTGGTACCGCGCATAAATCCTGCCCGGGACGGGACTCGCGTCGAGAACGCCGACTGCGCCTGCACTTCAAACTGTGTCCGGCACCGGCGAGTTTCTTCAGCTGGCCACTGACGCCTGACCGACCGCGACGAAGATGGCTTTGTTTGGTGTGCACTGGCCGTTTTTGCCCGGTCGGAGCTTCCGTTGATCAGGCGGATAGCGTTGTTTTTACGGCCGGCGATGGGGAGATACGTCATGAGGCGGCCAGGTGACACGCAGCACGAGCGCACGGACGCCTGACCCCCCCCCAGTCATCCCGTTTGGCCGGCTGCAGACGATGGTAACAGGTGGGAGGCGGCCGACCCTGACTGCCCCCACAGCGGCGGCGGCTGTAAACGGCGGCCGGCGGCCCCGGGCGCGCCCAAATTACAGCGCGAAGGTCCCTCGCATGTCAGCGCGGTGTAGTCACGTCGTCAACAGGGCAGGCGTCCAGAGCTGGTCGGAAGGGCACACGGTGGGCAGCTGCAGCCATCTCCGCCGGAACAATTAACACGACGAACGATTCCAGCCGGCTTGCGATCGTCACGCAGCCGGCGGATTTCCTTCCCAAATTTACCCGACTTTTTCCTTCATCGCGGTGTGTTGTCGTTCGGAGTGTCGGCCTTTCGGCGTGCAAGGCTGGCCGTCATCGCCGTGCCGACGGTTTCTCTTCCTGACGCATCCGCCGGCGGACCGGCCGAGACAAAGCCCGACCCTGCCGAATTTCAGCCGCCGTTACGGCCCACCACTTCCCGGCCGTCGAAATTAAAACGTTTTCCCCGGATACCACAAACACGGCTGCGGTGCGCGTTTGGTCCGCCGCCGGTGAGAACTGGCATGTGTCGTCTAATGACAGCTGGGCCACCCCGGCGCCGTTCGAACGAGTCCAGTGTGGTGCCGGGAGGCACGTCGGCGCGCCGGCCGGTCCCGTGTGGAACGGCCCACTGTGACCGAGGAAAAGAAGGCTGCCGACACAGCAGCGCCCTGGCCGCGCGGCTCCGGAGACACATTTCACCTCTCCAGTGGGCAGTTGCGCCGGCGGTGGCGGCGGCGGCGGGGTCTCCTCCCAGGGTGGCGCGCCTCAACTGGACCGAGACGACGTCCGCTTCTCACCATTACCGGTCGTTTCCGGGGCGCCGGCGGCCGCCCATCATTGTCGGCCCCTCGGCAAATTATCACGTAATTCGGGCCGTGCACGCCGGCGCGCCGCCGCCGCGCCGCCGACGTTTCCCAGGAGCAGGAAACGCGCCGGCCGCCGCGCGCTGCGACGCGCTCTCGGCACCGCCGCGCCGGCTTTGTCGCGCGCCGCGCGGCGGTGTCTGGTGGCGGCCGCGACGGCAATGCCTCGACAGTAATCCCATCATGTGTGGGCTCGTCGCGCCGGCACATTACCGCCTGCCCAATGGCTAATCCTGCGAGACGCGTCGGTAAGCCGCGCCGCCGCCGCCGCCGCCGAGCCGCACCTGCCCAGTCTGGCTGCCGGAGGAGGCCTGACTCTCCGCTCCGTCCACCCTCCCGGCTCGCTGCCCGCCGGCTGCCGGCGAGCGCCGCGGGCAGTGCGGCGGACAGCGCGGCGCCCGCTGGGACCGTGGCCAATCACGCGCCGGAGCTGGCCCCGGCACGATATTGCACCTGGTCCTGACGGCCGCGGCCACTGTGTCGACCGCACGGCGTCATAAATACCAAATGTCACTGAGCGACTGAACGTATCCGACCGGCGTCGGCGACCGCCAATAAAAATCTCAAGAGCCCCTCACGGACTTGGCCGGTTCACGGAAGTTGCCAGATTGGACTGGTAATTCGAACGCTGGATGAAAATACGATCACAGGGTTTCGTTTTGGTGCGATATACTCTTTGTTTGCTGTGTGTGATGGGCGATGTATTTAAGGATGTGTGGGTGGAGATAAAATATTTTCATCCACGCTGAAGCACCCGCTATAAATCAAATAGCTTCGCCAGAAAGTATGAGCACTTCTTGTAATACCATTTAGGTCTCACGTTCAAAATCGTGTGTTCCATTGCACATGTGGAACACGCGCACGATTTGTTATGTCGCTTTCGATATTATTATATTATATAATTTTTATGCCTCCAAAATTCAAGATGGCATGCGATGCAGTTCATCCGAACTACGCTTCGATTGGAGCAACCCATATTCCGCGGTTTCATTTGAATGGATATGGAAAACGGTTCCGTGGAGACCTCTAGACGCTCGCTTCTCTGGGCGACCCGATTGACCCTTGAGCCGAGGGCGGCCCTTGACGAGCCCGCACGAGCGTCGGCGCCGGCCCGCTGCCGAGCGCTGATGTGCCGGCAGTCGCGCCGCCAGTCGGCAGGACTTCAGGGTACGACGCGGCCGGCCGACCGGCGCGGCCGTACGTGCTCCTGCCAGATGGCCATCGGCAGCAGGGAGCCAGTTCCCGACGGGAGGAGCCGTGGCATCGGCGCGGCCGCCCCGCCCGCGCGCCTGTTGCGCGCCCTCTATGGGAAAGGTCGGCCGGGGTCAGTGGCGCTGCAGATAGCATCACACCCAGCTGGCAGGAAGGTCGACACTTATTACGAACCTGAATAATGGAAGGACCGATATTTTACTTGCTACAAGACGCGCCGCTGCAGAGGATCGTTCGGAAATAAATCGCATCCAGCCCTAAGATACTAATGTATGCTGACACAAATTCGATCGTTCGAAGAAAATCAATTACAACAGGTACCGCACCAGCTGCAAAGCGGTGTAATCTGGACAACTGCGTTCGAGTGTATTTAAAGCCACGCCTCAAAACATCGATGTATAAATAGGCGAATCACAAGTCTTACGTCCGCTTGCTGCAACAGCCAATAGTGGCGGCTAGAAGTGCAATCTTACGTTACGTCACTTGTGCAGCATAAAATGGCATCAATGACGTTGAGATGCCATCAGCACGAATACCGATAATTCCAGCCGCATGACTGGCACGGCGATCGTGCCCTTCTCCAAGCTTCATCTAACAGCCATCGGGGGGGGGGGGGGCAGGGAACATCACCCACGACACAGCCTCGCCGCATCGCCTTTGACAGCGCAGCGCAGCCGGCTGCACGTGCATACACCACCAGATCCGGCGACGGCTGTGACCGACGCGACGTCCGTGCCGACGTGCACGGGCCGGCAGTGAGCGGCGCCGGCCCGTCATGGCCACATTGCGGCCGATTGGGCGGCCGGCCGACCGACAGGCATGTCGTGTGCACGTGTCGCACGCGTCGACACGACACCGGCCCGCCGGCGAGTCGGGCTCCAGGTGGCGACGTCACGGGCGTGGCGACCTCGGCCGCACCGGCGACACCGACCTGTCTGCTGCCACCACCTGCAGCGGCGAGCGCCACATAAGCCGCCGGACCGCCGCACTCGTCAACATGCACTATGCAGCTCTGGCGCAGGTGTGTGCACCCTAATGCACACACTGTGCTGCATACGCGACGCAGAACAGCATGCATGTCCGGTTCGGTTGGACCCGTGCGGGCTGATGCGATCTTCGTGCATGTAATTGGCCACAAAAACATCCTCCCTCCTCCTCCTCCTCCTCCTCCTCCTCCTCCTCCTCCTCCTCCTCCTCCTCCTCCTCCTCCTCCTCCTCCTCCTCCTCCTCCTCCTCCTCCTCCTCCTCCTCCTCCTCCTCCTCCTCCTCCTCCTCATCCTCCTCCTCCTCCTCCTCCTCCTCCTCCTCCTCCTCCTCCTCCTCCTCCTCCTCCTCCTCCTCCTCCTCCTCCTCCTCCTCCTCCTCCTCCTCCTCCTCCTCCTCCTCCTCCTCCTCCTCCTCCTCCTCCTCCTCCTCCTCCTCCTCCTCCTCCTCCTCCTCCTCCTCCTCCTCCTCCTCCTCCTCCTCCTCCTCCTCCTCCTCCTCCTCCTCCTCCTCCTCCTCCTCCTCCTCCTCCTCCTCCTCCTCCTCCTCCTCCTCCTCCTCCTCCTCCTCCTCCTCCTCCTCCTCCTCCTCCTCCTCCTCCTCCTCCTCCTCCTCCTCCTCCTCCTCCTCCTCCTCCTCCTCCTCCTCCTCCTCCTCCTCCTCCTCCTCGTCATCCTCGTCATCTCCTCGTCATCCTCCTCCTCCTCCTCGTCATCATTATCGTCCTCGTCCTCGTCCTCGTCCTCCTCATCGTCCTCGTCCTCGTCCTCGTCCTCCTCCTCCCCTCCTCCTCCTCCTCCTCCTCCTCCTCCTCGTCCTCCTCCTCGTCCTCCTCCTCGTCCTCCTCCTCGTCCTCCCCTGGCATCCTGAACGTCGGAAATGATCGTCTAAAAAGCGTTTATTGTCAAGGAAACGCTTTGAGAGCAGCATCTTCATGTCATGCTTAGCTATGGAGAAACAAGTGAACTACTTCAGAGCCCACACACACGGTCGGGAAGGAGCTATATGACCCATGCCTTTCTTTTTATGGTTGGGAACATGTGTTTTCCAATATAATTTTTGTATTCTTTTTATATAGATGATGCCCTACCCTCCCATGGAACTTGGCATACGTGTCGACACAAACAGCATAGATATGGAGAATTCCAAGCACCGCTTTGGAAGGATCCCTTGGTATTGCAAACAACAAATTACTCTCCCACACTGCCATGGTTAAAAGCAATTTGGAATCCTGACATGACTATTGCTGTGGATCATTGAGATATGATTAACAATGGGCTGTGCACGAAGTTGTATAGTTAAGCAACGCACAAAGCTAGCATTTGAAGAACAATTGAACTGATTGTCATATCATCCAATTTGCTGTAAAGAAAAAACAGCCTACGTACCTTACAACCAGCAAGCACCCCCCCCCGAATTTAACTCAGGTGGATCTAAGCTCAGATGTAAACTCAGGACACTTCTGACCATGTACACGCCAGAAGAACACGACATACAGCAGCAGCTGCAGCTACAACCGCACCGGCATGTGGAAGTACCTGCATGGAGATGAAACACGATATGAAATGGCACGCTGCCGCAGTAGCAGACGCGCCATCCGCGGACAACCCACCCACTAGATCCTCCTCCCTGAGTGCGGCGTTTCGAATAAGCCAGCCTGACAAATGGTCACTGTCGCGCCGGAACACAGTGCGCCGATCAAGTGCGGTGCTCGACCACGGAGAGAGATGGCTACTGCAATAACAGGGCAGCTGGTGCAGCTGGGGCTGGTGGTCACTGCGGTGACAGGGCAGCTGGTGCAGCTGTGGGTGTTGGTCACTGCGGTGACAGGGCAGCTGGTGCAGCTGTAGGTGTTGGTCACTGCGGTGACAGGGCAGCTGGTGCAGCTGTGGGTGTTGGTCACTGCGGTGACAGGGCAGCTGGTGCAGCTGTGGGTGTTGGTCACTGCAGTGACAGGGCAGCTGGTGCAGCTGTGGGTGTTGGTCACTGCAGTGACAGGGCAGCTGGTGCACCTGGGGCTGGTGGTCACTGCAATGAAAAGGGCAGCTGGTACAGCTGAGGATGGTGGTCACTGCAGTGACAGGGCAGCTGGTGCAGCTGAGGATGGTGGTCACTGCAGTGACAAGGCAGCTGGTGCAGCTGGGGCTAGTGGTCACTGCAGTGACAGGGCAGCTGATGCAGCTGGGGTGGTAGTCATTGCAGTGACAGGGCAGCTGGCGCAGCTGGGGCTGATGGTCACTGCAGTGACAAAGTACCTCACCGAGGAAAAAAATGTCTATGATATTAATTCGTCAGCTGGATGGAGCGAGGGAGAGGTGGAGAAGATGACTAATATTGAAGTCACCGACCAGACAGTCGGGAGCGGGAAGCAGTCGTTGGTCAGACGACACTGTCTGACCGTGTCCGGCAGCCAGGAGGACGAGGGAGAGACGTGGGTGTCCAATAATTTCCGCCGTGTGTTGTCACGTTCCCAACACTCGCCATCCAACCACACGTGCCTCGCGCAGGCCTGGCCTTCAGTCAGGTGACCCGTATGGGCGTTCAAGCACGACGATCGACGAGACCCGAAATACTTCTGTCTGATCCTTCGGTGTATCCGCAAAGCCATCCAACGCAGCTGATGCGGGGATGCACAACGCGTCGGCCGTATTTAGTCTGTCAATCTTGGCATCCGCGAGTATATCGGACATTTTCCTGAAGAATGTGTGATATTGCAGAGTCGTCGTCGGATCTGGTATTTCTCATTACCTGTATAGACGTTGAGCCGGAAGAATGAGTCTGAATGGTCTGCCACACACCACAGCTATTTGCGTCTTCCTTATCAGATCTGGTGGCGATGTCAGCTTCTCTCGTCCACCCCCCCCCCACCCACCCCAAGCAATGGTAAATAAATGATACTGCTGTATGTGAAACATCGGTTCACTGCTGCCGTAGGGGCAGTGGGGACCATTCGGAGGTTTTTAGGATATGCCTGTGCTCTGAGATGAAGCAGTCAAGACATCATCCATAATGGCGCAGGCAAGATTTTCCTAAGGGGGCGGGACCAAAAATATGTGACGAAACAGAGAAATCTTACAGCGCGCGAAACGCGCCGAAAATTTATGGTTTTGCGCGGTGAAAAGCTAAAAATTTATCATTTCATCTAGTGTATTTTTGGATGCTAAGAGAGAGAGAGAGAGAGAGAGAGAGAGAGAGAGAGAGAGAGAGAGAGAGAGAGAGAGAGAGAGAGAGAGAGAGAGAGAGAGAAGGGTCCGGTCCCCCGGCCCCCTTTGGCTGCACCTCTGATCATCCATCTTGCTTTCCATCGTAAAACGCCGATGGTTCACTCGCGAAATGTGCATCTCATCACAGTCCTATCGTATAGCCATTGGCTGACTCCATGAGATGCCGGCTGGGCGGAGATTAAATTGTAAATGCAATCTGTGCCACCAACGGTTCGGGAAGTATGATTTCGGAAGCGATTTGAAATCATCGACCTCAAAATCTCATCGCCAACTCACGCTATTTCATGGCTGTAAAAGGCAGTCCAACACGCCAAACATGTGATGGGCCTGCACGGAACTCCTCATGTTAGGTGGTTATTTGAAGTGAAGTGAACAATGTATCAGTGTTGAAACCGTCGCTGGTCGCGTTTCTAAAGCATGACGACGCTACTTCGAACACTTAACACTATTTGCACAGGCTGGCATGCGATTATGTCGGCGATGTACCCTGAGTTGCAATAAACACAATGGGTCGGAGCTAAGCAACAGGAATAATCGCTGCGCCGTAGGTGCTGCGAATGACGTAGAACAAACGCACTGCGACTGTTTTTGGCCAGCATGTGCGTCAGCAAATGTGACAGAATGCTAATTGCTCTTGTTGTTACGCCAAATGCGTAATGACGTCACTCGTCCGGCATCGAAACGACGCACGGTTTCCACGCTCGGGTAGATTTGTGCGGCGGCGCCAGCGGTCGGCGGGGCCGGGCGGTGATGCCCGCGGGGTCGGCCGGAGGTTCGACGACCGGTGCGGGCCGGACCGTACCGTCCGCGTCGGCACGCCGCCATCAGTCGGCGCGGCCGGGCGGTGATGCCCGCGGGGTCGGCCGGAGGTTCGGCGACCGGTGCGGGCCGGACCGTACCGTCCGCGTCGGCACGCCGCCATCAGTCGGGCCGCGCCGCGCCGACCGACCCTGTCGTGATGGGATCGGCGATAAATCTGGCCGCCGTGTGACCGAGGCGGCCGGCTGGCCGACCGACGACGCTCGCCGCCGACATTGGGCCGGATTAGATCCGCGCCGCGGGCAGTGTGTGCCGCCGGCCGGCCGCTGGCGTGGCGACGACTGGGAGGGGAGCGGTGCAACGCCGCCCGCCGGCCGGGGGTCGGCACTCGGCTGCTTTCTCCTCCGCTCGAGAGCCGACTGGCGGCCGGACGCCAATTAGCGCCGCTCGGTGCACGCAACGCGCACGGCAGACGGCACCGGCGACCCTCGCTGGTGGTCGGCGGCGCCGCCTCCGACTCCGACCGAGCACGGCCACGTCGCCGCCGGCTCGCGGCTCGCACACCGCCGCCGGCGACGGCTGACGCTCGGCCACGCCCGGCACGGCAATCGCGGCCGACCGCCCGTCGGCGTCCGGCCCGCCGCCGCCGCCGCCGAACACGCCGTCCAATGTGACGGCGCCGCCGCCGCCCGGCACATGCGGTCCGGATCGATGTTCGGCCGCAGTGAGCACGCATTGTCCGCACCCGGTGGAACCGTCTGACGGCGTCTCTCGCCACGGCTGCGGCTCGTCCTCTCCGCACGAGTCAATATTGTTGCAGCCGCCGAGCCTCGCTGGCGAGTATCGTTTATGAGACGACTGGTCTGCATCGCAGGCTTTTTATCCGTGGCCCGCCGTGTAAAGGAAATCCAGCGCACTCACTAGATGGTAATTTATCGCTGCGTCGCAGCCGGCCCACGTGTCTGGAAGGGGTTTGAAGTTCCAATTAGCGCTAATCTATGTCAGCCAGGCGACTCAAAGTTTGTCCTCCAAAAACTAGGAGCCTTGAGTGAAGGGCTACTCGGCCGGCCAGACTTCGCGAGAGGAAGTTGTAATCATGTTTCGTTTCTGAGACGCGAAGGCAGTTTGAATTCCAACGCGAGGTGAGTATTTGCGTGCACATCCGACAAACCGATTTGGACTCGGCGACTTTCTCGAGCTATTGAATTGACGAGTCATCACCTTGTTTGCGTTTCCCAAGCGCGATGTCTTCTCCGAAAAATGCTGCACGAGTCCGCCGGTTCTCGTTAGCTCAATTTCCAGTTGGATGCGCACACTTCCAAACATTCCGATCAGGCCGCATCCAGTCACCCAATCACTAACCGGCATTCCCTGGCTGTCTCAGTGACGTGCGCCGTGATTGGTGGCCGCCCTGAGCTG
The DNA here is from genome assembly GCA_034440615.1 of Ashinkailepas kermadecensis. NCBI lineage: Eukaryota > Metazoa > Arthropoda > Thecostraca > Neolepadidae > Ashinkailepas > Ashinkailepas kermadecensis. The sequence goes on from JAOTOM010004943.1 coordinate 122,554, forward strand.
GAGGCATGTCGGTCGTTCGTCACCCGACCTTCCGGTGACGTTTTTGCGCGCCGCCGGGCGTCCAGCCGCCGCCGGTCGACCCTGGACGGTGGCACACGGTGCGGCCCGTCGGCCGGCCCGCTGTACCCTGCCCTCGTCAGCCGAGACCACCCCACCCCCTCCCCCTCCTGCGCAAAAGTGCGGCGTCACGAGACCATTGTCCGCTTCGGTAGTGGTGTCAAAGACAGTCTGTTCTCTTGTTGTGCTTGCGTGAACGCGACCATAGACAAGACAATGAACCGTCGGCTGGGGTACAACCTTAGCACTTGATGAATGTGAGCATTATCTGCACTGCTCGCCATCTCCTCTTGGCAACGTCGTACGTATTGGCCATTGATCGTTGTTCATATTTGCATGGCCTTTGTTAGGTACGAGTTAGATTAGTCCTCTTTATTTTCGGTTATGAAAATGCCACGTATATATTTGCTAAATCTGCTTTAGTTCAAGTCTTGGAAATGCTGAAGGATTACACTTACGATTCCAGTAATTATTGCAAAGGAAGCAAAATAATGCTGCAAAAAAGACGGCAAGCTTTTACACGGTACAACTTCGACGCAGGCCCGGCCGCAAAGCTGCAGTTGCTAGCTATTATCATCGGATTCTCTCGTGTCGGGCTATGATTATGTGAGGATTACAACTCTAACTAATGCTTCCGTGACTGAAACAGAAACTGAGGAATTAGAGGCACCTGCAGTATTTGGATTGTACATTCTGAGCCCGGTGACAGCGATGTGCAAGCGGATTAGGCCCAGCGGCGGGAGAGCGAGGCATTTGCCAAGTATTTAGTAATTATTCTCAGCAGCAGCTGTTATTTCTGTGGATGTACGCCACATATAAAACAATTATTCACATCAGGCTCGTTAAAGCACGTTCCAAAAGAAAGAAAAAGAAAAACGTAGCAAAAAGTTAAGCAAGAAGATTGGCATGAGATTCCACGGATTTGTGCTTGATTAACTCAGTTTCTTCCAACCGCCGAACATGTCGCATGACTGACGTGACGCGAACACCGCCGAACTCCTCGACCGCCACGTCACCAGCGCCGCCGACGAGCACCGTGCGCCGTTTCAGATCCGGAGACGATCGTGGCGCGCGCCGGCACGCGCCTGGCGCTCACCTGCCCGGGCCGGTCGGCGGTGGGCGACCCGCTGCTGGTCAGCTGGCTGTGCCGCAACTGCGGCCGCGGCTCCGGCCAGATCACCGTGGCCGAGTACAGCCAGGACGGCACCGTGTCGCTGCTGCTCGACCCCGCCCGCGTCCAGCTCACCCGACACTCGTTCGAGCTGGTGTTCGAGCCGACCGTCACCAGCGACACCGGCACCTACGTCTGCATGATCAACAACAAGCCCAGCCCCGACTACGTGCGCGTGGTGGTGCAAGGTAGGCTGCAGTACCGGCAGGGGGGGGGGCGGTACCGGTCCGCCGCGGACCACCGGCGGCCGGTAGGTGCAGACATCTGTGCTGCTCTCCATATCACATTCCCGGGTTCCCTCAAACCTTTTTCTGACGTTGCCGCATGTTTATCAGGAGTCTACATACCTAACGCCATTTCAAGTTAACCACTCCCGATTGGTTCTGATGGGTTGGTACTGGTGCATGCACATGCATGTGTGTGTGAGTGTACTTGTATATTCTATGTCTGGGTGTGCTTATGTGATGTTCCGACACAGTCACAAGCACACGAATGTGCACGCACACATCAATATATATTTATGTATACGTATATATATATATATATATATATATATATATATATATATATATATATATATATATATATCTGTGTGTGTGTCGTAAATGTGTTTGCGATTCAAATTAAATGCACGGAGCAACATGTGAAATAGTAGTGGCAAGAATAGAAAACATGTCCACATCATGCAGTACCCACACCCGGACAGATCATCAGTGTTCATTCAAATTTCCTTTTTAATCCCACCAGCAGCTGTTCTGATAACTTTGTTAATGATACACCAGCATGGTTAATATGCCATTCGTTGAGCATTCATCTGCGAGCCGCGGCGCACCCATATTCATCAAATTGACTATTCCCATACATAGACCACATCTAGGTCACCTCAAGTGAAGCAATGAATGGTGGCATACTTAAACATACTCACTTGAAGCTGAAAATGATTCAAAACCTTGAAAGGCAACTATTCTTTTTCCGTATGTGCTTAATCCAGAGTGCGTAGATGAAGGACACGTTCAACTGCAAGGCTACGTAGGCTACGGCTAGGCTCTCACGCCGATTGGACATAGGTGGACTAGGCAATCCCGCCGGCTATGAGATTCGAACCCATGACCTTACGATCAAGGTACAATGCAATCCGGTGTGCGTGTTCTTTGCTCAGTAATTCAGTTAGTACCGTCCGCCATTGTTCATCCACTGGAATTCTGACCTTGAACCCACACTCCATCGCATCCCCTCCCAAAAATATCATGGCTTTTTCAGCCCATTACTCTGGAAAAATAACTGGAAATGCGAAGGATTCTGAACACAAGACGAAAAGATTACGGAGTCGAACAAAAATCGCGCATGCTATGGGTATTCATAGCTTTAGTCTTTGGTTGGTTAATATGTCTGCTTAATGTCTAGATCCGTGGCGTAACCAGCCCAACCGTGAAACAAATAGTCCACTGCGCTATGTCACTCGTTCGTTCATTTCACACGCTATAAACAAACAGACACTGATCTGTACTGCATCCAGGAATCAAAGTAATACTCAAGTGGACCGGAACCAAATACTGTTTTGTTTATTTTACTCCTTTTTATGGGTAGATGAGGACTAACATGAACAATCCATTTTGCTGCTAATTATCTCCGTTTTCTACGCTTACATGTGCAAACTGCACATAGGTATATAGGCCCGTGCATACTTACGTGAGCAAGCTGCCATGCTCACTTTCATCAGACTGGCGAGGATGTTCCTTTCCACTTCATTGGGTTTAAATCGGAAAACGTCATGTTCCGTATTGCACTGGTTAGCAGAATTTCTCGGGTTTGTGTTCATGCTCCTTCTGACCATTTGAGGCTCTGGGTGTTACCCACAGTATCCTAGGCGTGTTCTCTCGTCTTGTTTTCCTTAAGTGTGCTGTCTTGGTGTGCGAGGTCTTGACTGCTGACGCACACTGGGGAGGGGGGGCGTGAAAGTGCTTTCTCGGTGGTGGGGTTCCCGTGAGACTGCGGGCGTGCCCTGAGGGACTTACGTCAGGGGGTACCCTGTCACGCGCGCGCGTTCGAGAGAGTGGCGGCGGTGGGCAGGTTCGTGAGAACAACGCGCGGTACAATGAAGCCTGCTACCATGCGGTGCCGTTGAGAGGTGCTGGCGGCGGTGGCCGGAGTGGCACTGTTCCCAGCTGGCCGGCGCCGCTGGCGGCCGGGTAATCTGTCCGGCGAGCGCCCGCGGCCGCTTCCTGGGTGGCGCCGCCGTCGCCGCCGGTCCGCACCGCGTCGATCAGAGTAATCGTTGACGCTGGCGGTGGCCGTTCGTCCGTGGCGCCTCCATTGTGGTTCCGCTGGCTCGTTTCGGCAGCCAATCGGTGGTCCCAGGGGCTCGTGTCTACAACCGTGCGGTGGTCCCAGTGTTTCGTGTCTACAACAGTGCGGTGGTCCCAGTGGCTCGTGTCTGCAGCCAAGCGGTGGTCCCAGTGTTTCGTGTCTGCAACCAAGTGGTGGTCCCAGTAGCTCGTGTCTGCCACCAAGCGGTGGTCCCAGTGGCTCGTGTCTGCCACCAAGCGGTGGTCCCAGTGGCTCGTGTCTGCCACCGTGCGGTGGTACCAGTGGCTCGTGTCCGTCAACGCAAAGCACCCCAAGTGGCTCGTGTTTTATTCAGGCCCACCAGTTCAGCGTTCTATTCAGCCACAGCCGTGTGAAGTTTCAGGTGGTTGGTGTTTTCCAGCATGTGGGGTCTCAGTGGCTCGTGCTTAGCCATGCGGTGGCCGAGCTGTTGCTTACGTGCAGCCTTCTGACATTGGGTGTCTGCAACCACGAGGTAGCCCCCTCCCCCTCGCCCACACACTCAACTGAAGAATACATACATCATCTCTGGATATCTAAGTCCTTGTATTGTCACGCCCTACTGACGTATATCTGCGCCAATGCGAGCTGTCCAATACGAACGCTCAGAGGAGAATAATGATGTGCCAGCAGTTGCATATTCCGCGATAAGCTACGTGAGGAGCGGCATGCATCCGGCGAGAGCCTGTGAGATTATGATGGCAGCGGTGTCGGAAATAGTGATGTGTATGCTTTTTGAGGTGTGTGTGTGTGTGTGTGTAGGTGAAATTCGAATGATGAAAGCAGTTTCTCATGTATATTTAAATGACGTGGTTTCTGAGCTTCGCCACGCTCTTGGGGCGGCCCGAATTGAACGCTGGCTCAACAGCTCAGGTTGGAATGATTTGTTTTCGACTTGGATTTATTTTTCAGGCCGCAGCCACTCACGAGAGTGCAGGGGTCGATTCGTCTGGCTGCCGCTGGCCAACTGAATTCCATTCAACAGCCGAACGTGATCCTCACGGCGGCGGGTCGTGAGCACCGAGGCACCGCGAGCTCGTCGTGTCTCCTCGGCGACCTTTCCGGCGTTGCCGGCGCGCCAGGCGATGCTCATAACGTGCGCGGTTTTTGTCGGAGGGTGGAGGGCGGGAACAAAGGTGCGTCTCGAAGGGTCACGACCTGGGCGGCTGGCGGCGGCAGGCGGAGCACGTCGCCGATCGGTCAGCGGCGAGTTATGGCCGCTGCTCGGCGCCCGTCCAAGCTTCGGTGCGGGCTGAGGACGCTCCCGTCCCCGCCGAGCTGTCGTCTCCTATGGTCGCCAGTGGCTCCGTCGTCGGCCGTGAAATTAACGGACGCGAACGCGGCGGCGGAGCACCGAACCTCCGTGAACGCGGCGGCGGAGCACCGAACCTCCGCGAACGCGGCGGCGGAGCACGGAACCTCCGTGAACGCGGCGGCGGAGCACCGAACCTCTGTAAGCGCGGCGGTGGAGCACCGAACCTCCGTAAACGCGGCGAAGCACCGACGCTTCACATCGTTCTCACTCTTCAAAGCAATCTCACCGTCCAAGTTGTGTACAGTTAGTAGTTCCTCGTAAACGCCGGCGGCAGACAAAGCTCAATTTCGACGGTAGTTTCGCTTGTTCACTTCAGAGGAGAACATCTTGTGTCGACACAGGCTTTTGTCTCAGTTGTCTCGCTGCCGGTGACCTCATCGATCCTCAAAATGTTGTAAGCTGATGTCGATAAAGGCGCACTGGCATTCTGCCGCCGATGGCTCTCCAAGAGAATGGAATACATTCCCTGACTATTAGCATAATTGCGAAAACAGATGACCACCGAAATTCGTAGAGCGGAAAAAAATTCCTCGCTCCCGACACACGAAAGCCGGTGTCACGCATCTCGGCGAGTTATTGATGAGGTGTATTGCGTACGACCCTCTGAAATTCCTCCCGTTGTTTGGTCGCACATCTGGCCACCGTCTCCGTTGGGCCGTGAACGACGGTGGCCGCTCGTGTAATGACGCGTCCCACCTTCTTCGGTGCGACCTCCTACCGGCGCCGCTCCCGACGACTGCTGCCGCCTGATGAGTGGGCGTGGCCTGGCCTGGGTCATGGAAGCGTGACCCCGTGTGTCGCACGGTCTTCCGATTACCCGGCATTAACACGTGTAAATATGCGGCGGCATTGGGGACCTGGTGAGCCAAGAGGCGATGCCGCGCGCCGCGCGCCGGGGACCGCACGACCTGTGGCGGCAGGGACGCACGGCTGACCAGAGAGGGAAGGCCCCGCGGCCAAATCTGGTCCACACATGGAAATCTCTCGGCAAAATGTCGTGACGCACGAAATAAAACGAAGAGAATAGAACATCTTAAACCATTTGCGTCCAATTACAAACGATGTGACGGAGTATCATGAGGGAGAACGCGCTCCCAGCTGCCAAATCTTCGCCGGCAGGTCGTTTGTTTTCCAGCACGTGTCCATGACGTGCATAAGGCTCTTGCATCTCCCATAAGGGCCGTGGTTGCAGTTCAGCTGTTGTGCTCTGCCTGGGCAGCCTGGCACTGATCACAATGCGCCGCATCAATGTCTCGAGAGCGTCATGGACGCTTCCAGCTTATCACAATGAGGTAAAACAGAATATGAACGGATGATATGGGGAAAACAAATAATTGAAATAATTATACGTATCAAGGACAGAGTAGGGAGAGAGTATGCAGAGTAGGGAGAGAGTATGTAGCGATCTGTCCTAGTATCTCTGGGACAGAGAGTCCCAGAGTACGGAGAGAGAGTATATATATATATATATATATATATATATATATATATATATATATATATATATATATATCCGATATATATCCGAACCAACGAGCTGGTTCGTGACCAGAGCGTTAAGGAGCCGTAGTTATCTCGTAAACCTCATGATTAAGTGTCGATGCTCTGAGTCACTGTCGTGAACATCTTCATTTCCCTTGCGTTCTCTCAAAGGTCGAGACAAAGGGAGGGGAGAGAGAAAAACATATGCAATATATGTATATATGTATATCCTCTCTCTATCCCTCCCTCTCTCCCTCCTTCCCTCCCCCTCCCTCCCTCCCCCCTCCCTCTCTCTCTCTCTCTCTCTCTTTCTCTCTCTCTCTCTCTCTCTCTCGACCTTTGCGAGAGCGCAAGGGAGATTAAGATATATACACATACACACACACACACACACACATATATATATATATGTGTGTGTGTGTGTATGTGTATGTGTATATATCTTAATCTCCCTTGCGCTCTCGCAAAGGTCGAGAATGAGAGAGGATATACATGTATATGTATATACTGCATATGTCTTTCTCTTTCTCCTCCCTTTGTTTCGACCTTTGAGAGAACGCAAGGGAAATGAAGATGTTCACTACAGTGATTCAGAGCACCCACACTTAATCATGAGGTTTAATGGATAACTACGGCTCCTTAACGCTCTGGTCACGAACCAGCTCGGTGGTTCATGTATACCAGGCCAACACCAAAAGACCAATACTAACTTTTATCACCGGATTTTGGGATATTGTGTGCCATCTAACTTAACTGCGTCAGCGACGCTGCCATCGTAGTTCACTTTAAGACAATCTCAATTTCAAGTTTCATATATAACATACGACTCTCATTCGGCTGTTACCTTAACTTTACCATTATGCGAACACAAAAACGTGCTTGAAGAGAGATAGGGATATAGTCGACGGCTATGGCAGTAATACGGCATATTCTGAATGGAATATATTCGATTTGAGACTTCCAACTTCAATAAAGGAGACGTTAGCTGTCTGTTTTGTAATTGAAATTGGACCAGCATGCAATACTTTGCGAGCCGACATGTACATCGATCATGTTTGCGCATTGATGGTGCCCTCATATCAATACAGTATCACTCCACGAAATGGCACTTCCAAATAGAAGTCAGAAGTTTCAGGATATGCCGTCATAACCTTTGGCACCCCTTGCCTCTGGCAAATCTTCACTAGTTCACGTGGTCACAGCTCCTCGACAGCTCCTCTCCCCGGACACCGACCTTGTGCGAATATACGCCGTCCCACGAAGTGACAGCCGATACCTCGACTGTGTGCAAATCGTCACTATAACGCAGCCACAGCCTATACTCAGATCTTCTCACATAGTCACCTGCTTACTCAGACCTTGCGCCGAACCGTCTAACATAGTCACAGCTGAGTCGCCCGTATCATCCTCAGTGTTTTGCTCACTGCAGCCTGTACCGGGGCGATGATGAACCATTGCCGTGCACCCCGCTCGCCCCATTATCCGTCTTTTTCCCCATTACCCGTGAACGGCCGGCGCTGCGGCACCACCCCCGGTCGGCCGGCCGCCGGCCGCTCGCTGGCGGGGAGCGCGCGTGAGGTCTCACCCAAGGGCCGGCTGGTGATAATGAAGCCTTTGATGCTGACATTAATCAGGGGCAGGGTCGGGCGGGCGTCCCTCGGCCGGCCGGCGCGGCAGGGGGTCCGGCCCGGGCCCGACGCCGACAGCAGCGCCATTGTGTGGCACCGCAGATCAAGTGAGGGCAGACCAGCGGCGGGCCGCAGCCGGGCGGCGGCCAGCTGCCGGCTGGCGCGCCGCCGCCGAGCCGACACGCTGTCGCCGCCGCACCGTTCCGCCGTGCCATACACGCTGATTTTTACCCTTGGCTGGCCGTATTGAGATGTCACCCGGCGGCAGCACAATGGCCGCCGTAATTTGGAGAGCGGGGTAGGGGTGACCGGCGCAACCTTCCACCTAATTTATTCCGAAGAATCGCCGCACTGCCCGGCTTCACCCGGCGGCCACCCACGACAACTTGCTCGAAGCAGCACTAATGGGCTGAGCGAGCAGCAACCCCGGAAAAAGTATCGTAATGGCGACAATTGACACGCGTGTACGTGCGTCGCTTCAGCGCGCTGTCGGACTGTTTTCGTACGGCGCTGTTCGGTCGATTGTGCCGTCAATGTTTGGCGCGGATTGAGAGTTCATGCGGGTTGTTTGTCCGTCCGCAGATGTTCCTGACGCGCCGGGCCGTCCTCTGGTGGTGGGATTCACGTCGACATCTGCAAACATCTCGTGGGCTCCCAGCGTCAACAGCAGAAACACTCCCGTTCACCACTACCGGGTGCAGGTCAGGTAAGCACTCGGTGATGGGTGTCCATCACAGCCCAATGCGGCCGATTTCGATGGTACGTGTCTGCTCAACCGGAACTATGTGAGATTGCCGTACGTAGCCGAGTGCGAGCTGAATTACTTGCCTAGTAAATAAGAGCGGATGTGAATTATTTGCTGCATAGTAAATGAGAGCGGATGTGAATTATTAATTGCATAGTAAATAAGAGCGGATGTGAATTTCGTCTTCTTGGATGAACCGATAACGGATCCGAAGGTGAACCCAGTCGATCATCTTGGATGAGAAGTGAAAATGGAGAGCAACGACGTAGGACCATAATGTGTACTTATCTTGAGATTAAAAAAACTGCAGAATTATGACGATACGGAAATAAAATGAGCTTACGCCAGCATTGGCCGAATACCATACGTCTGTAAGTGAAGAAAATTGTAGAAATCCGCAGGATCTTTGTTGTTGAACTGTGTGTCTGGGCGTGGGAGCATGACGCCGTCGACCTCTCCTTTTAACCTGCCCCTGAGAGGCTGGAAATACCTTTTTCCATTAGTCTGAGTAGATTAGCTCCATTAGTCAGACAGCATTCGCCGCACCAACGGCTCAGTTGATGGATCCCTGGTCTTGGGCTTCTGGTTTTCCCTGTCCTGGAAAGGCAGGATTCCAGTTGGGCTGGTGATCGTGGTTAGCTTCCTGGACAGTTGGCTGGCAACTGAGCTCGATAACGATGGGACACGGTAGTGGGCTGCCAATGTTCATCCGACCAAAGGTCACCCGGCCAATGCTCACCCAGCCAATGTTCATCCGACAATGGTCACCCGATCAATGGTCACCCGATCAATGGTCACTGAGCACCGGTGGGATGGCAAACTCTCGATTGGACTTCCACCGTTCAGCTGAAACTTCCCGATCATATTGTGGGTTATGAGTCTGCACAACCAGCTTCGCCTAGCATGGATTCTGGCATCCCAAGCCACTCGAGCAAACACTTCATGCAAAAAAGATAGCCTCTGAATCTGAACGCTAAAAGCTGCCATCACATCCCCGGTGAAAGCCAATGGGCTGAAATGTTGCCATCTTCCCTGAGCGACTTCTTACACATCATAACATTTCCCCTACTCGCATGTGTGTTGGTTACGAACGAAAGTCCATAGCGTTCTCTAGCGTGGAGAATATATCTGCTGTTGTACAGTTAGCTGGAGCGGAGCTCGTCATTTGCTATGGTAGAAGATAGCCTTTATTCGGCCACTGGTTCCCATCAAATCGAGATATTGGTATGAGGCTAATACTGAATGAATATTGAGTGAAGTTTAAATTCCAGTGGGTGGATCTAAGAGCATGACAAACATTCGTGAAGTTCCAGCTTAAGTTGTAGCATTCGTGCCGCAAAGATACACAGTAGCGCTTCTCCACGACCTCTCGTGCTCGACCGACTGCTCCTAGCCACACACGACGGCGACAGGTTGCCTTCGGAGCCGGCTGCGGGCACCTTGACAGTGTCTGAGCGCGTTGGAGCCGGCGCCGCCGACGGTCCGCCACCGGCCGCTCCCATGAGCCAGGTCGGCTGCCGATGACGGCCGAATTTACTGCCCCGGCAACGGCCACGCCGAGCTCCAGTAAATTCACCGTCTGGGCTCTTTTACCGCGGCGACGGAGGTCGGCAGACGCGCGTCTGCGAAGCCACTAGCGCGCCTTCGCGAGCCGCCGCTGGCCCTGAACAGAAGAGTGGGAACGGGGTGAGGTGGGGCGCTGGCCGCCGGGCGACGGTCTTTAGCGGCAGCGGACGGCCGACGATGAAACGCGTGTTGTTTACACCTGCAACGGACGTTCGTTTTCTCTCGCAACCACTTGCAGGCGGAGGTCTGCTGAAGCCACAGCCAGCCCACGCACGGCTCGTCGGTCCACCTCACTTGTTTACGCGGCGGTGTACACCGCTGGCCGAACCTCATGTCGTTGAAACGGGCGCCTCTCGAATGAAGACTGGGGCTGTAAGGTCGTGAAGAATGAGGTGGGGCAAGTGTCATGGCCTTGACTCCGAGAGATATCTCCACGAACCATGCTGCGCTGGATGGGAAGAGACACCCTCAAAATGGCTTCCGTCGCCCATCAAATCTGGCCGTGCTTCTCATCTGCCGAGAACATCTTGGCAACCGTGCCTGCGCTGAGACTGAATTGCAATTTCATGGACTCTTCATCAGCCATCCAAGTAAAACCCCCACAATGCTGACGTCATCCACCAAATGCTGAGGTCCCTGTAATGGCATTCGTTTGATCTGTCCATGCTGATGAAGGTACGATGCTAACGCCAGCACGCCCGGGGTGTTCACACTTGTGCGAGCCTTTAGAACTTCCGTCTGAATCCGCAGGATACCGCTGGCATTCATTTGGCGTTAGTCAGCGACCAACAACTGAAACTGCCGGCGGTCAAAGCTTCGAACACAGACTATCCTGTAATGTGCCGAGCCGCGCTCGGATCAACCATGCGTCCACGTCTAATGTGATGCGTAGCACGGATATGAGCCTGTTTGCAAAGCATCCCGATGTGGAAGTATAACAGTCGAGATGAGATGGAGACGGAGCGTGACGGGCGGGCGGGGGTCGGAGCGGATAGACGTCACGACTGCTGCACCCTCCACATCCCCTGGTGGGAAGATTAAAGCGAGCTCTACCTGGCTCAGTGGAAGCCGACGTAAATCAGCACGTGGTGCTACCAATTTGCTCCGACACATCCGGTGCTGGGTTAATCTCGCGTGCTTCTCCCAGTGAGGTGCAGCCCACGACGCCTTAGCCCAGTGACGTCAGCACGGACTATTCTGGTGCGAACCAGCTCATGCCAATACGGTCGGAATCGCGTGCCATTCACGGCCGACTTCACTTGAAGAAACCCTCAGCACCTCAATCCAAACAGAATGCAACGCCTCGCACCATTTTCTCAGTTATGCACTCCTGGGCTGGCCTTGGCATTTCAGCGAAGCCATGCACGTGAAGTAAACTAGGACAACGAATACTTTGGAGAGGCATGCGTGCATTCATCAATTCAGGCACATGCACTTGTATACCAACATGGACTCACCCACTTAAATACGCGTGAGCGCCGAAACCCTGGACAAACATTCCGAAGTGCATGCAAGGCTGTGTTTTGGTTACAGGCAGTTAAAATTGAACATGCTGTCCACAATTGCATCTGGAAGAATGTTGGTCAGCGCATGCAGCACCTCACGGCGGGACGGCCGGTAGAGCGCACTTGCTCGTTAACCCCCTGCATCATCCTGCAAGGAAGCTCGGGCTGTAGAGACTGGATGCTTCTGAGGATTTTTCTCTTCAGGGCAGTATCTGACGTGGCCTTCCAACCTCCCTAAAGGCTTTCCCCTTGATGAGGGCTTGATTAATTTAATATTAAATGTAATATCGTATTTAATGTGCTGGTGAGGAGCATTGAAAGACGAAATGAATTTGCAGAATTACCTAAAAGATGTGAACTGATTCCACTGGCCCGAATTTTTTGGCATATCAGAGAAACAGTATCTAGCCTAATAATACTCCACATAATATGTACGTGAATAACAATAATAATGTTCGCCTTATTGAAATGCTGTACTAAGTCCGAAGAGCAAGTTGATTGACATGTACAATAAAACCACTTCCTTCATGATGTGGTGGAGGAAGAGTTTACACTTCTGATTGCAGACAAAAAAACAACTGACTGGTAGTGAAATACTGTATATGAACAGTATTTCACCGGTATACCGGTGAAGCAGAGCAACACGTGCTTGTGGGCGCATATATCACTTCCATACTTCCATTCCCGCTCATCGACATGGCCGGCTGGAAATGAGTGTCACTTAACACTGGTGCTGACATTAGCTGCTATACACGTGCAATGCTGCACCACCTATTCACCACCGATAGCGACGCTCGAGGATGACGCACGAAGCTTTCATGCGTCATACCCGAAGTACCTCCAACGTCTGCAGCTAAAGCGATGAGCAATGCGCACTTGCGGCCTCGTCCAACGGTCCATGGGCTCATTACCAGCGCATTACCCTCCACGCGCCCCGCGCCCCACCACGCACGGTCTGACCCTGAGCCGGCTGAGGGGTGTGTTTCCCAACGTCTTCCCACGACCCGGGTCGGGAGATGCGCGCCCGACCGCCTGCAGCTACGGACCTCTGACGACCGCACAGAAAAAGGGGTGCCGATTATTCATCTGGCGCGGGCCGCGTTGTGCAACGGCGCCGGCGGCGATTAGGCGGATTCTTTCTGGCACAGGTGGGCCGGCGCGCATCTCATCAATAACCGGCCGCGTCTTCGGCCCCTCGAGCGTGAGGGCGTACCGAAACCGGAATGCCGAACAGATCTGTGATGCGCGCCAACCGGCGGCAAAAAGTCGATTGGTTCTCGCTCTCGCTCGGAGTGGGTGGCGACTTGGGGAGCGGCCGTTTTATGGCTGATGTGCTGCGAGTGCGTACCGTGTTGCCGTCGGCTCCGTTTGTCGAGGCTGCGAGTGGTGGACGAGCCGCTTGAAAGCGGCATAACTCACGGTGTCACTCGCGCTACTGCGTGTTAAGTCGGCGGTGGAAATGCGTTCTGGTGGCTGCGTCTGAATGAATTTAAATGCATAGCTCTTCGTGGCCATCATGCATGAATGCATGCATTATGCATAGCAAATCACGCGAGGCGCAGGCGGCTGCTTCGGGCAGGACGGCATGAGCGCGTCTGCGTCCACCGAGCACAGTCGCCTTCCCGGCGTGGAGGAGTAGAACTAGGAACCGAACAGTTACCACTGTGCTCATTCCCGCTCAAACAATCGGCTCTCGGCACGGTCATTCACAAACCACTCAATCGCCGCGATGGCTAAACGGCGCCATGCACCACCACTGTTTCATTAGTGTTTGAGCTGAACAAAGGTTCGAGTGGTGTTCCGTGCGAAGGTTACAGGGTCAGCGGTGGTAACGGATTCGAGTTCCGTGAGTAGAATGCTGCCGAGACGCGGGGTCACCCAGGGCCAACGCTGTGTCCGCCTCCTCCGCAGGATGGGCGAGTCGGGCACCTGGGGCCTGCTTGGCGCCACGGTCACTCCAGACAACAGGACAGCGTTCACCGTCAACGAGCTGAAGCCGTACACCGCCTACAGCTTCCGAGTGCTCGGTGTCAATGACCTGGGTCAGGGCGCGCCCAGCATGCCCTCCTACTTCATGGTCACCCACCGACAACGTAAGTATCTCCCGACCGTCCGCGGATATGACGCGGGCGCTTGTATTTTTTTTCTCATCACGCACCGATGGCCTGTTTATATTTTGTGGCTGCGGTGCGCTCGATTCCCAAGGGTTTTGAAGCCTGCCTGACTATTTGATTGCATTTGTATGCAGCACGGCTGTCATTGCCCCAGCTGTCAAACGTTTGATGTGGCAAACATTCGGAACGTTCTGAGCCATGACAAGCATGCCACAGCGGCTTCTGGCCGGCTCTACGGCTCGATTGACAGCGTCAAAACCTATCGAACTCTGAATGGAAAAACAATGTCTATTCAGTCGTTAAGCAACGCGGCCGGTCACAATGCGACAGATCCAGGGTCCGACCCAGTGTCGCCGGTTCATTTATTGCTCTGCAATGGTTTGGCGACGTTGCGATTGATGCCTGTGTCGTCTGTTCGCCGCAGTTCCCGGCGTCCGGCCCGTGCTCGTGTCGGCCCACAACGCGAGCGCCACCAGCATCGAGATGCTGTGGCGCCCGCCCGCCTCCCTGGAGACGATGAACGGCGAGTTTCTGGGCTACCAGCTGACGTACCGGCCGGTGACCTCCGACCCGGAGGCGTGGTCGGAGACCGACCTGCACGGAACAGACATCACGGTCAGTGACCTGGGTCGCGTCTCGCTGCCGATAGGTGCGCGGCTGGGAGGAGGTGGGCGCAGTCGGTGGGAGCGTTTGGTCTTGACGACGTCCGTCAGAGTAGATTAGCAAACGGCCCGCGGTGGACAGATGCGGCTAATTCTATTCGAGAAATCTGAAACATGCATAAACATACGCGTCGACGTCGCACTGGCGCTCCATCTTACGCTCCTTCTTTCTTTTGTGGACGACACCCATCGGCTGCAGTGGTGCTCAGTCAATGTCTGCGTTGGCCACGGTCACGCCACGCGCGCGACTCGGCCCAACCGAACAGCGGCCACGAGTATAGATTTTGTTGTGCCGTCTTCCCGGATGGCAGTAGGTCATGGCGTGATTCGTCAGAGGTGCCTGCTCACGCAACCGTACCCGTCGTGCCAATACTCCGCTCACTAAGCCTGCCCCTTGCTTGGCGATCAGCTTAATTGCTGCTCTGCGTTTCGCTTCGACCACTTTCTGCGTGTTCATTACCGGCTGTGATTGGCGCTGTCGTCACGACAGACACTTTGCCGGACGCCGATGTTCTCGACTGCACGATATTAATGAGCTGCTCTATGCTATGAGAAAAATACGTGACTGCCATCTTCGACGTGTTGCATTCGCAGCCGAGGTTAAGGTTCAGGTAAAATAAGCTGTTTCAGGTAGTTTTCGTATGGTGCCGCCAATTTAGCCGTTTGCCTTTGGTCAGTAAGCTGCTGGAATTTGCATACGAGATACGCGACCACTATGCGCTGGCAAACGCATCCACTCACACACCAACCACAACCTTCAAAATATTGTATTTGATTTATTTCCGCGCTAGATAACCACCAGCAGCTCATCCTCCACTAAGTTTAAATAGTAAATCAATCAATCAAAATGTTTCCCTGCTGTTTGCAGAGTTTCATCATCCAGGACCTGGAGCCGTACACGCAGTACCGGCTGCGTCTGCAGTACCGCAACATGATGGGGTTGGGACAGCCCACGGTGACGACCGTGTGCACCGACGAGGGAGGTCAGTTGCCCACCTGGCTTCGGCGACAAGCTTGCGTGTCGTCGAGCTTATTATATATTGTCGAGCTGTAGAACTTTCGAGCTTATTTGCTTGCTGTTTCCGATGGCTGTGGCTCAAATAACACCAGCTAATGTGAGGAGTACAAGCCGGAAGAAAATTCCCATTCCGCACTCCGTGCTCTTCCGAACTGATTTGCTGTGAGGCGTGAATTTCTCTTGCATTGCTACAATCAAGGTAACGTTTGCCTCTCTGGAAAATTGCCGCAAAAACTGTCGCCGCCGACTAAAGTCGCTGGAAGTGCACCTCAAAGTCGAACGTCCGGCGCTCGGTGGTAATGTGCATGCTTTGCGGCTCAGAGCCCGGAAGTCCGGAGCACCTCGAGGAGAGCCAGACAGGCGACACGTGGGTCCAACTGAGCTGGAGTCGGCCCACCAAACCCGCCGCCAACATACTCGGCTACCGGCTGTACTTCGAATCGGACCAGGATGGCAGGCGCAAGCTGGACGACATATACGTCGACCAAACCGGCGACAACATGTACTTCAACCTCACCAAACTAGGTGAGGAGCGTCGAGAGAAGCCTGGCAGCGTGCAGCATGGAGCCTGGCAGCATGCACGATGCATGTCCTTGTGGACCATACAGCTTCGGTCCACCGGCATGTGCAGGCGAGATCGCTAAATCTCGAGACTGAAAACAATCCAGACCGCCAGTATCTGGCATTCTTTCGTAAATACAGCGGTGAAGTGAATTAATTCTGTTACCTCGGAGACAATACTCCACAGCTTGGGTTGTGTGGTGTGCTATAAATCAGTGTTGTTATTGTGCTACGTGCCATTTCAAAGGTCCATTTGCTCAATGCGCCGACTGTGTTTGTCGTAGCGTGATGGCTGTGAAACACAACAGAAGCGTGCCCGCTTTGTCGCGACTCAGTGGCGAGGTGAGGCACCTCGGCGCCTCGTGAACAGCTCGAACGGGCCGACGGGCCCGGCTCGGACGGCGTCTGGCGGCCGTCGCCTGTTGCAGCACCGTACACCGAGTACAGGGTGTGGGTGTGCGCCACGTCGGCCCGCCAGGAGGGCGGCCGCTCGGGCGGAGTCTGACGGCCGTCGCCTGTTGCAGCGCCGTACACTGAGTACAGGGTGTGGGTGTGCGCCAAGTCGGCCCGCCAGGAGGGCGGCCGCTCGGCGCCCGTGCGGCTGCGCACGGACGTGTCGAGTCCCGGCACGCCGGCGGTCGGCAACATCACCTGCCGCGGCGGCGCCTCCGTCTACGTGCACTGGCGGCGGCCGCTGCCGGCGCGCGGCCCGGTCGACTTCTACCTGGTGCAGTACCGCGCCGAGCAGAGTCGCCAGTTCGAGGAGCTGGTCATCCCGACCACCAGCAGTCGCCAGGAGGAGACGGTGAGCCGGCTGGGCGCATGCGGCTGAGGTTATCAGGGAATCTACTGTCATTACTCCGGTAATGTCACGCACTGGGGACATGCGTATCGAAGGGTAGAACATATATTCAACCGTTCATTTATTTGTTTTGTAGCTGGGCTCAAAATGACCCTGGTGGCCGACGCGCCTAAGCTTTAATTAATCATCATAATTGTTTTACATCAATTCATGCGAAGCAGTTGTGACAATGCAATCCATATATCTTGCTTCAAATTTCCTTCACCGACACGGCAACTAGCAATATACAAAGTTTAATGGATGTTTTCATGTCGGGCATTAGCTTCTCTCAAAGTAGAGCTCATGATATTCCCAGCTGCTCCCACGCCACTTCCTCCCCCGCCCACATGTTTCGCAGTCAGCTTTCCTAAATAAGCACGGCTGAACTGCACGACGCTTCTGAGCGGAACAGCAGCAGTCGCTGTGCACCTCGTCGTCAGCAGCACCCGACACGGCGGCTAACGCGGCACCCGGCCGCCAGATGTTCCTGCCGAACCTGACGCAGAACACGATGTACGAGGTGCGCGTGGTGGCCGGCACCAACTCGCTGTACCAGCCGGCGCTGACGTACCGCGGCCGGCCGTCGCAGTCGCGCAAGGTGTACGTGCAGCACAACTGCGAGAGTCTGCAGCAGCAGCGACGCCGCTCCGCCGACTGGAGCCTCGGCCCGGGCGTGATGGCCGGCATCGCCTGCGGCTGCGCGGCGCTCCTGCTGGCCGCCCTCGCGCTGCTCATGTGGAAGTGAGTGTGCTGGTGCATGGCTGCTTCGAGTGGGCGTGCCGATGGTGAGTCTGATAGCCGCGTGACGGGTGGCTGATCGGATATTATCCGAGCACGCCGGATTAATCGTGGCGTAAGCTATTTCTTCCACGGACTATGCTTCCAATGACCATGATAAGACCATCATTAAAGAATGTGAGATTAAAGCACATCTACGAAGACAAATATACCCCCACACAATTATTTATTCATCTATCTATCTATCTATATATATTCATATATTCATATATATATATATATATATATATGTATATATATATATATATATATATATATATATATATATATATTTATATATATATATAAAGATATGTAAACACACGCATAAACATTGTATGTATTTTTACATGTTATTTTGTGTGTGCATTGGTGCTTTTTAATCATAATGACCTGTTTTTCCATGATTGCAGGAAGTTTTTCCAGGCGGCGTACAACCACCTGGATGAGCAGAACAAGACGCCGTCGGTGCTTTCCACCGACTGGGAGAGCGACTCGCCTGACGAGGGCGCCGCCGGGCCGGTGCCGGTCCACCTGTTCCCCAAACACGTGAGCCGACTGCACGCCGACGGCGACATCGGCTTCAGCAAGGAGTACGAGGCGATCCAGACGCAGACGCTGCTGGACGGCTACACGTCCGACTTCAGCCAGCAGCCGGAGAACAAGGACAAGAACAGATACCTCAACATCGTGGCCTGTGAGTGGCGTCCGGTGCACAGCGCTGGGCCGGCGGTGGTTGGCAGCCGGCCGGTCAGAGTCCCGGGGGTGCGGGCAACCCGAGGCTGGCAGGCAGTAGAACTAATTATTGACAACCCCACGTGTCGAAGTTGATTTGCTGTGCTGTTTCCGTTGAACTTCGATGGCGTTCACGCCAGTAGGCGATGACGTTGGTCGTACGTTCGAAGGGTGGTTGTGCAATCGCAGTTCGGTGCTGTTCTTTTATGGAGACGCGGCCGATTATATAGTGCGAGCATTGCGGCCGTTTTGTTGCGACATGCTGAGCGCACGGCCTGACGCTCGTGCACGTCTGTCTGCGCATGTCAGACGACCACAGCCGGGTGCCGCTGCGAGCTCTGCCCGGACAGCACCGCTGCGACTACGTCAACGCCAACTACATCGACGGCTACGAGCGGCCGCGCGCCTACATCGGCACCCAGGGCCCGCTGCCGGACACGTACGGCACCTTCTGGCGCATGGTGTGGGAGCAGGACGTCCACATCGTCGTCATGATCACCAACCTGATGGAGCGCGGCCGCAAGAAGTGCGACATGTACTGGCCCCAGGAGGGCTCCGAGACGTACGGCGTCATCAAGGTCACCGCCGCCGGAGAGGACGCTATGGCCACGTATACCATACGCAAATTCAAGCTGCAGCACCTGAAGGTAAGCCGATGAAGGTCCGCAACATGCGAGATGCCTTACGCAGCGAATCTCTCTTTGACTGTTGATATTTTGCCAAACCGAGCACGTGCGGTATCTAACGGCACATCGTGTGGCCGGCAGTCGAAGAAGCCACGTCGGCCGACCTCGAAGACGGTGTACCAGTACCACTACACCAACTGGCCCGACCACGGCATACCCGAGAACCCGCTGCCAATCCTCAGCTTCGTGCGCAAGTCGGCGGCAGCCAACCGCGACGGAGCCGGTCCCATCATCGTCCACTGCAGGTGAGCGCTGACGCGTGGCGAGTCGGTGCCGGCCGATCAGCTGGAGGCAGACCACCAACCCTACTGATCAGCCAATTACGGCCGACAGGTGCGGTTGGGTCTGCTCGTGCAGGATATTTGAGACTCGGTTATTAGTTGTGCGTAGCATGTGCGAAGCGTACAATCCAGTGCAAAGTGAAAGTATGGAGCAGGTGCGTACTGTGGTTGATTTCTGCAAAGGCACCTTAACGTTGATGCGATAAAATCCCATCTACTTTGGAAGTTGAAGGCTTGCTACGGTGATCTGCAGGCAACCAGCGTAGGAACCAGGGCATAATTCGGCAATTCTGTGCATCGTTTCTGCAAGTGAGATTGGACTCTTGATATCAGGCCGAAAATAACACGATTTATTCCGAAGCTAAAGTAGGTCATTTAGTCTCGGCCCATCAACTCGATAGCAAACGCGGCTGGTTTCGCTTCAGCGCTGGAGTTGGTCGCACCGGCACCTACATCCTGCTGGACGCGATGATGCGCATGATCCGCACCCGAGGCGAGCTGAACATCTTCGGCTTCCTCAAGTACATCCGCACGCAGCGCAACTTCCTGGTGCAGACCGAGGACCAGTACATCTTCGTGCACGACGCGCTGCTGGAAGCCATCGAGAGCGGCGAGACGGACATCCACCGCAGTTTCCTCAGTCGGTACCTGCACAATCTGCAGACTACCGAGCAGGATATCTACCCCTGGTACAACCTGGACAGGCAGTTCAAGGTAACTGATGGTCTGCTCCGTTTGCTAGCATCCACGAACAACTGGGGAAAGGACAATCGTTGTGGGGAATCACCTGCAAAGGGGGCGTAATCCTGTTTCAAACTTGGACAATTTACCAGAGTATTTGCTAGTACAAGGCGCCAATAGAGGTGTCGCACGAACGGGGGAAAATTCTGAAGAAACGCAGTGAATTCGAATCACTTCGTCAGCAGTCATAAGAGCTCTGCTGTTTCTGCCGTTCATGCAGCCACGCGCCTTCAAGCCTATATGCAGAGCTAAAGTGACCTCGAGTGCGATACATTCACTAAATTCCATTACCAACGGCGGTGATTAAAAGCGCCATCCTTTCTTGGAACTGAACTAAGGACACCGGAATATAAACCAAATGCTTTACCCGGTCACCATCCACCACGCATGGCGTGTGCCAGCTGCGGTGCGAAGTGTGCGTACTTGCGTGCGAAAATATCGCTTCTTTGGAAACAAATTCAGTGCACTTCAGTAAAGATATCGTGGTGAAAGTTTTTCAATCTCAAAGGAGCTGAGCTGGCTCCGAGTCAGAAAATGAGAACTTTAATTGCTTCATTGCACTAGCAAAGCTGTCAAAAGTTCTCAGCGAGTGAAAATACCGCCGCAAACATTTTCCCTTTAGCAACAATTAAGTTCATTTCCTGAAGGATATTGGGATACAGGTTGGTAAAAATTTAATTAAAGTAGCACATCTGACTGAGCAAATAAATTAGAATGCGAAACGCCGTAAAGAAAAGTTACCACGATTTCCAGAGCGTAACGGTCAGCCAGGCGGGGCGCTCCGATGAACTTGCGCACCATATACACGAGAGTAAACTCGACCCGGATTCGCCATCGCTCATAATCATGGAAACTTGAGCGACGACCGGATGTTCAAACTCGTAAAGTATCGAACCTGACAACGTCATAGACATTTGGCAGCAATAGGTGGAGCCGCTTCCCATCTCTTGGGAGAGGCCCGAGCCACTTCAATCTTCGCGTGAAGCCCTCCAAGGATTACTGATTCTAACATGATACCTGGTAGAGAACACATCCAACGATTTTGAATCCATCGGCTTTAGTATTGCTGAGCGCTCTCAATAATCCCCGAAGACAATACTCCCCAGGAGGGAGTCGTCTGACAGCATCACAGCCGGTGCCCATTGTCGCCCACGGGTGCACGCTGAGCACGCTCCCGCTCCGGCTTCCGCAGCTCATCACGTACGACCAGGCGACCGACTACGACATGACGTCGGCGCGCCACCCGGTCAACTACCGCAAGAACCGCAGCGCCAACCTGCTGCCCGTGGAGCGGTACCGAGTGTGCCTGACGCCGCGGCCGGGCGCCGAGGGCTCCGACTACATCAACGCCTCGTGGCTGCTCGGCCACAGCCGACTGCAGGAGTTCATCGTGACGCAGCACCCGCTCGTCGGCACCGTGGCCGCCTTCTGGCAGATGGTGTGGGACCACAACTCGCAGACCGTGGTGCTGCTCAGCCCGGTGGACGACCAGGTCAGTCGACCAAAATATTCACTTACACATTGACAGTCGGTGATATATTTTTCCTGGTGTTGATGTCTCATAGTGTGTTTCCACATCGTTGACTTTTGCGGTAGGGAAGGCAGAGTTCACAATTACCGTTTCTTACCGCTTGATCGACATGGTAGAAAAACGGTGTAAAGCGCGTGAACGCCATTGTTGGAGCTCCTTCATTTTGCGTATCCGATCCGGATAATTGCAACGCACCTCCGTTGTCGCACCTCCTGATGCAGATGCGTGTGCTGGCGATCAGTCTGCCATTGTCTGTCGGGCTCACTCAGGACTTGGTGTCTTCCGACAGGAGTACTGCATCTTCTGGCCACTGGAACGAGAAGAGATCGACTGCGACCAGTTCCGCGTGCGCTTCACGTCGGAACGGCAACAGAACCAGTTCGTCATTCGCGACTTCACCTTGCAGTCATTTATCGTGAGTCCCCACAGCATTTAGCATTGATTCATAGCAACTCAATTCGATTATCGCCGTGTTAGCCGTCCACTGTTCCGCCTTGATTGCTGCTGTCTGTTCATTTCCGCTGCGGTCCGATGCGAAGCGGGCCTGTCGTTTGACTACGCCCCTCCCCTCCCGTCAGGACGACTACGAGATGCCAGTGCGAATAATCCAGCGGTCGGAGTGGCCGCTCAACTGCAGTCCGATCGGACACGTGTTCAACCTGGTGCAGCTGGTGCAGCGCGACCACCTCGAGTACCAGAACGGGCCGTGCGTGGTGGTGGACCGGTTCGGCGGCACCGAGGCGGCCACCTTCTGCTGCCTCACCACGCTGCTGAAGCAGCTCGAGTACGAGTCGCACGCCGACGTGTACATGTACGCGCGCCTGTACCATACGCGCCGGCCGGGCGTGTGGCGCAACCAGGACGACTACCTGTTCCTGTACCGCGCTATCGAGGCGCTCGTGTCGGGCACCGGCGGCCAGACGCCGGCCGCGCCGGCCGTCACACCCTCGGCCACGGCCAGCAACGTGACGCTGGCCAGCGTGCAGAACCACCTGCCGCCGCCGCAGCCGCACCTCAAGCCCATCCTGAAGAACGCCAGCGTTCAACAGCAGCGCTACCGCGCCGGCGACCACCCCGGCGACCACCCCGGCGCGTACCACAGCGCCGTGTCCAGCATGTACGCCGGCGGCGAGTACGCGAGTGGCGAGTACGCCAGCGGCGAGTACGCGAGCGGCGAGTACGCCAGCCAGTGCCGCAGCGGGCCGCCCAGCGGACACATGCTCACCGGAGTGAACGGACACGTGAGCGGACACGTGAGCGGACACGTTAGCGGACACGTTAGCGGGCACGTTAGCGGGCACGGCAGCGGGCCGGCAAACGGCCAGCCGGGCGGCCGAGTGCTGCGCATCCCGCCCGACGGCCGGGAGAGCACCGTGCTGAACGTCGACGACTATGTGAACACGTGAGCGGGCAGCCAGAGCCGGCCGACTCCTGTGATACTATCGAGAGGCGGCCTGTGTGTCGCCGGGGCGAACTCCGCGGTGCCCGGGCAGCTACCCTGGGGAATGCGTTGCCAGTTGTGTTTTGTTGACGGTGTAAGCGTCCCATCATCCAATGAGATGGGATTGCAACGTCCTGCGAGCCATCATGTGCTGATATTTTGCTGGGTCATGCATGACATTTGTGCGCTTGGCAAAATATTTGGCGCACGCAGCTGGGCTAGAAGATAACAAGCGTGAACACCACAGCTCATTTAAATCCAGTCCGCGATGCCTGCAAGTACAAAGCGAGCTTTTAGTGTTTAATTAAGTTGAAAGCGTATTTTCATTATGTGCTGTCGTGCATTTGTGTTTGTTTGAAATCCGTATGCAGCTGATCGCTTAAGCGCAATTCAAATATAAATGAAGCTGGAAGCTATTCACTCTGTGGTTTGTTGAATGCTGTTTTTGTGCTGCGGCTTGCCTTAAGCTGGGCACGTCGGCAGCGCGCCGATGCCGAATCGCTTTAGACCACGGGGAACTAACGGATTGTAGTCATATGCATCAGCACTAATGACGACACCAACGAAGTCTCGTTCTCACTCCCAAACTTCATTCTGCCCTCGGAGGGCCATATTCATGGTCTGGCTTCTTGCCTAAACCCTTTCAATGAATTGTATAGTAGCGTGGTGGCTTGCTGGTTCCAGCTCCAACATAGGTAATTTGAGACCGCTTGACAAAATTCGAGGTAACGTTACTACGGGATCTGCGATATGAGCTTGCATGCTGGATATATGCAATGTATTTGCGCAGCTTGAAGCAAATATATCTTGACTGATACCGAAAATATCCCAAAATAATCAAGGAAATCCTTGCTACCCTCCTCCCATTCCGCATGGGGGTTATGTCGGAAACCCTCTTGATATATAAAATATCAATCGACTGATATCGATTAGAGTATGGATTGTCACTTAGATCTACAGCAAGCCTCATGAATCCTACTAGTCCACTAATTTTGTAATTCACTCAGGATTGTTTCAAAATATTTTGTTTTAATGACGGAGTGAGCAGTCGTCGAAGACTACATTTCCGAAGCAGCTTGGGCAGCCAACTAGCTACACAGTGTTTGCTATGCATCTAGATGGATATAATGAGTGTCATGGTTACATCTCGTCCAGCCGCAGCCGTTGTTTCCGCACGGCATCGACAATAAATAATGCACCGATACTCGCTCCAAAGCCGGCACTTCATCCATGCTCATAATAACTTTATAAATAAAACTAAAGTGATGGAAGTGCCGACAGCGTTCCGCCACGCTCTTGTCGAAGTCTCCCTACCACGGGCTAGAGCTGTCCAAGACAGGCCGGCCCTTGCTTGGACCCAGCAATGGCACCACTCCACCCACCAGCGCCCGATGTCAATATTGATACTCGACTGCAGCTGGACTGCAAGGGCCTTGCGATGGCACTACCCACCCACCAGCGCCCGATGTCAATATTGATACTCGACTGCGGCTGCGATGGCTACACAGTGGCCAGTGTGTACCAGTACTTAGTGCTCGGCGACCTCAGACGGGCTGTAGCACAGCCAACGTTGAGACCTGCAGCAGGCAGTTATCACCACGTGAAGGCACTAATGAACTGTCGGTGACCTCGTCTGCCGGCGGGCCGACCGCTGCGTCACGTGATTTGTGCATTCCTGACCAAGGCTGCATACTGGATAGGATGCGGCGGACATAAATAATGAAGTGAGTATTGGCATCCAATATAAGGGGCTTTATATCACCCGAACTAGTGACGTCATCACGCGATACATGGTGGTCTTAGACGCAAGGAGAAATACAGATGTGCACAACAAAATCAGACAGACGTTGGGGTAATTATAACCACGGCATTACTTGCAGTACATGCCGTGATTTACAATGTCTTTGGAAAAAATACTTCATCAACCCGGTGTTCCATAGTGATCCACTTTCCATTGTCCCTTCCTTTATTTAGCTGATCCTTTATTCGTTTCGCATTCATTATAATCTTAGCACAAGATAATTCTGGTGTTTCATTTCCAACCAGAACCTACTCGAGATACCACAACCCAACTTGAATACGACAGCATACGTTATCCCGTTCCATTGCTCGACTCAAATCGACACATTCCTGTGCATTTGCTAAAATGGCACGTGATGAGCGTTGCCTGCCTCCACACGTACACTTCGCGCCACCCAATGTCAGCTCTATTCCACCCATGCCCAGCCCCATCCGAGCACCTCGGGGCACTACCCAGCTGCAGACGACGGTAACAGGTGGGAGGCGGCCGACCCTGGCTGCCCCCCCGCTTCAGAGGCGGCGGCCGCAAGCGTCGGCCGGCGGCTCGGGGCGCGCCCAAATTGTGGCGCGAAGGTCTCGCACATGTCAGCATTGTGTAACCACTCGACTGACGTGGGTGGCGGTGGCTGGGCCGGGGGTGCTCTTCACAAAACTTACATAACTAATGCAACCAGCAAAGCTATCAGGAAACAGTGAACTACTGAATTTGGCACTTCACATGCGCTTTACTCACTGGCTGTATGATGAATAGAGAGGGTTTCACTGCATGAAATTGCATGATGAAACTGTATGAAATTGTTCAGTTCAGAGCCAGCATATGAATGGCAATGACTTCCACACCAGCTGTTGCGGGAAACCCGCGTGTCATTTTAGCATGATGTACCAATGCTGTAAACATATGCTGAATGTGCCTGTGCTGTTGGTCTGCCCATTACATCCCCAGACCAACGGCATCGCAATAGGAGCGCGTTTAGGGGAAAAGTTACGCCTGCACGCATATGGGCAGCTATCGAGCAGCTTCAGAAAGTGAGAAAGTGAAACGACTATAGTACTATAGTACTATAGACTATAAGTACTATAGGCTGTAAATCATCTAATGTGCATGGCGTGTTCTGCAAAAAGTGTGATATTTTTTTATGTGAGAGAAACAGGGGACAAATTTTATGCCAGGGTCCAAAATCACTTATCGTCCATTCGGTGCAGAAGAGGAGAGCCGCATGTCAGTAAACTCTTTAACGGACCGGTCCACGAGATCGAATATTTCCGTAAAGTTAGACCAGAAAATGTGTGGAAGGAAAATGGTTTTTTTACATGGCAACGGAAAACGAGACGGATCAGCATATTGGGAACGGAGTCGAAACTAGGGGGACCTATTCGGAGAAGAGAGTGGTTTAAGATGTGATATAGTGGATGTGTATGATAATGTACTATGACGTTGGCGATTTGTTGCGACCGCTTTGGTAACCTTGCTACTGTTATGTTGAAACTTTTCGCTTGAACACGGTATCGTCCTTTACATTTATTTTACCACGCATGTTGGCATGTGATAGATTTTCATGGGTTCGCCTATTATATTATTAGATGCGTTGTTACTTAGTTGTGCATAATCGGAGGTGTCTTAGACAGCTTCGATTGACACTAGATTTTCAGATTGGCATAATTTGTTTTATTATCAAGTGTGGCAAACACATGGCACAACGCGAATGCACTGACGAAAGTGCGATGTAGTACTGAAACTGTCTACAGATATAACATATATATATATATATATATATATATATATATATATATATATATATATATATCTTCTGCACTGGCCTTCTTCAGACGACCACCAGATGTGATGTTAACCAATAGTCTTATTGTCGATTAATGGTTTTACCACCGTCACTTGTTGTATGTACCACCAACTGCGTCGTGCCACAGTCACGCTGTTCACAAGCTGTTATTGAGTATCGCCCGTGCACGGCGCGCTTTACCACCTTCACCCGTGCAGAGAGGGGTGATTGTTTCAACCCCGAGTATTACCAAACGACAATAACGAGATGCAACAATGTCATCGTTTTGCACGTCACGAAATCTCGAGATTGGTACCAGATTTTGTATACTTAGAGTCACTGGATGACCTCCCAGGTCACTTTAAATACCTTTTTTCGCCTGAAGTTCGCATCCAATCGTCGTCTGTGTGTAAACAGTAGCAGACATTCGCTTCAAATTTTTGCGATGTTGTTCCTCAGTATCTTGGAATACTAACCGCGTGCGACCGACACGGTTAGTATTCCGACACCGACCGGTACATTTCGACCCATAGGTAAGGGGTCAACTGAAGTCACGGACGTAAATAGTGTCTGCAAACATGATTTTATAGTGCCCAAAAGTAAGACGAGAAGCAAAATTGCCTTAGTGTCGAAATTACTCCCAGAGTGACCCATAGCTTGAAAAAGGTTATCGGAAGTCAAGCTAGGTCATTGACCTAGGGTGACCTTGAAAAGATAAATGACCGTTGTAGGCATGTTAGCTGACTTGTTCATGACCCTACAACACCCATCATTTGCGATTTTGATGTACTTGGTAGGATAACTCGCCGATAATTCGCGACTTTGGCGAAGAAAAAACTGTCCATGTTCCATCTGATGACGTTGTAGGTCGATGACCCGGCAGGACATTTTCATGTCAATATATTGTTAGATCGGAACGGATTCCCCGGCATGCATGCCAAGTGGTGAAGCGCTGAGCCGTTCTTCCGCGGCCGCCAAAAAGCCTCAGAAGGAGCTACAACAGCCTCCCCACGCTTGCACTGCCGAGAGTCGATACCACGTGTTGTGCGCCGTCGGTGCTGGCTGTCAGTGTTGCCGGCCGTCGGCCGGAGCCGCTGAAGCGCGACGCGACGCGCCACCCGGGCCGCATGTCCGCGGTCGCCCCCGCAATCATCGTCGGCCGATTTCCGCAGATTAGCTGTCGGCGGCCGGCGCCGACCGCGTCCCGCCCGTCCCGGAGACGGCGCAAATCGTCGACAGTCGGCCGGCTAACGAGCGATAACGGCCCATGTCCCGGCCAATCATCCGCGCGGCACGGCCGCATTACGCCGACCGGCCGGCAGCCGGGCGGCGGCGGCGACAAAGCGGCGCACTTGTCGCGGCCGCGCCGCCGGCCCGCCGCCTGATCGCCGGCCGTGGACCGGGCCATATGACGGCCTGCTTCCTTCCGCGGCGGTGTCGGCGCGTGATCGCGTGCCGGTGTGCCGGCGGCGCCGCGACCCGGAGCCGGCGGTGGCCGCCGCACGTGCGGCGCCGGTGCCGGGCGGCGGCGCCGGGCGCACCTGGCCTCGCCGAGGCCGACCCTGAGGCGAGAGACGACCCGGCCTCTCCCACACGCGGCGCGCCCGCATCCCCGGCCATGCTAAGCACCTCGTCGGGATGCAGCCGGTGTGTCTGGCCGCGACGGCTGGCGGCCCGGTACGGCACCGCCTGTGATTGGTCCATTACGGCGCACCGGCTCGGTGCACAGCGCGCACGTGACGGGACATCGCCAACACTCGTCGTAAACGGGAAGTGAAGCGGTGATAAGCCGCGGTACATCTCACCGCTAAAAATTGCTGTGTTGACAGCCGAAAGCTGCCGACGCCGTGAGAGGGATGCTTTATCTGGCAATGGCAGCGAGCGTTTCTATTGAAGGTGCCAGCCGCTCATTGGTGCGCATAATCACAACGGTTAGTAATTATCACATGCTAAACGCGATGATGCTGCAACGTTAGCGCACGGAGGTGAACACAAAGCGAAGTGCTGACCAGCAAATGCCGGGCCATATATTGCACGGGAAGACAGCAACACAACTACAGGCCGTGCGGTTTGACGGCATCCCAGCCTTCCCATTAGCGTCCGACCCCCCCCCCCCCCCCCCAGTTGGCTACCCGCGGAGAGGTGTGTTTCGTCGTTCCAGACCAGCGGGAGCTCTGTTTCAGGGCCTGGGCGCAGTAATCTCAGCTCTGTTAAGCTGCTCGGCCGCCTCCCGCCTCTTCCCGCTCCCCGGGCTGTCTCGTGCTCTATGGGAAAGGTCAGGCAAGGCCAACAGGGCCGCAGATAAAATCTGACTCGCACGCCTACCAAAGCTGACACTAATTGCGCTCACGAGAAGAAGGAGGCTGCCACGGTCAGCCGGTGTTTTCCCGGCGGCTGAAGATGCCGCACAAACACACCGCCCAGCGATTAGAGTTTCGACGCCGGGTGTGGCGATACTGACGGATGCTGAGGCTGCACCCTAGAAAACAAATCGGAGACGTCGGAGGGAGCTTCAGCGCCGGGTATGGCGATACTGACAGATGCAGAGGCTGCACGCTGGGAAACAAATTGGAGACTTTTGGACTTTTCGTCCATTCTTTCCACGCAACGTCTGGAGTATAATTGCATGCACTATGTAAATTGTTAAGGGAGCATATGTTTCTCGTATTCTACGGTGGCAAAGACCATGGCAGCATCTAAAGTATATTTTGAGCAAGGCTAGCCACTACGACAAAGCATAGCATTAATGTCTGTTTGCGAACTTTTTTTCAGTTTCATCGGCCATGCTCTTTTTGTGCTTCATTTCCCCTCCGAAAAAGACAAGTATTTTCTTGGTGAAACTTGACTCCATCTCGTACACCGTACCCTTTACACCGTACCCAATCGACGACCAGTGTCTGATAAGCCAGCTGTTGGCGTCGTGCCCAGCAATGCTTTCGACCAAACTCGACAATAATATGTAGTACATAATATATTGAGGCCTTGCCTGTGCACTACAAGAACATATCTGGTGAACAGGTAGTCGGTCATTCGATGTTAAATTATAGAACCACATTGGGCATTTTGATAGTAAATGACATATAATGTAGCAGATACAAACGAAAATACTTCGTGAATTGGTTATTGCCACAACCACACAACATTCGACATACTAAGTGGCATTAAACAATAGGGATGCTCCAAACTCACACTATTTTGCATTCTATCTGGAATCAAGAGAACAGACATGCTTTAACCTCACAATATTCGGCATACTAAGTGACATTAGACAAACGGCATGCTCCAGCCTCACATTATTCGGCACTCTAAGTGGCATCAGATGAATGATATACTCCAACCTCACCACATTCGGCTCACTAAGTGGCATTAGACAAACGGTATACGCGAACCTCACGATATTCAGCACACTAAGTGACATCAGAACGGCATACTCCAGCCTCACATTGTTCGGCACACTAAGTGGCATCAGACAAACGGCATACTTCAACCTCATACTATTCGGCGCACTAAGTGGCGTAAGACGAATGACATACTCCTACCTCACAATATTCGGCACACTAAGTGGCATCAGACAAACGGGAGCGGGGTCGCTTGTTGCCGGCGAACGAAAGCACAGCTCCTCATAATCCATTCGGTCATGCATTTACCGTTCTTGGACCTTTTTGCTGCACCGAAGCAGATTGGTGTCATGCCCTGCCGACTCTTCTGCCGACCGGGTCAGAACTGTGCCATGCACCTTGGTAGCGTGTGACCCTACACCGCACACAAATAATCTGTGGATCCCACTGACCAACTCTATTGACCTCATTTTACTCCCACAAGTAACACCAGTCCAAACAGTTAGACATCTTGGAGATCTCCAGCTAAACGGCCTCAGTTAGTTAAGTGGGGTTCCAACGGCGGTTAATGTTTCTGTTGCAAAGCTCTCTGTTTTTCTGAAGCAAGTAAGACACAAGATGGGATCTTAAATGCGCTGATTGCAATCGAAAATTCAGAACAATGTTCCGTTGACTGCCTGCTCCCTAGGTTGAGGGCAGTGGGCATTAACACTTTGAGTGATGATCGGGGATGTTGCTGCAGACCAGGTCCCATTCCTGATCAATAAGAACAGAACATCCACATCAAATGCCCTAATAGTTCCAAGGCCACCTGTGTATTCCAATCTTTAACCCTCGCCGTGCCGTGGAGGGGGCGGAGGGGTCAGGAAAGTCCCCTTCAGGTGTTCCCGCGACAGCGGCCGAATGAGTACACGCAGGGACACAACATTTTCAGTAGCTTATGATGCATCGGTTTTGTATATATTGTAAAGATTTCAAGTCCAGGTTATCAAAGGTCATTGATTTTGAACTGGTCAAAGGAAGTGATGTTCCAAAGTATTCAAAGTGCCGCCAATCAGAGTAGTTGCAACAAATAAGCACCAAACTTGGAACAAGCTGTCCTTTCATCAGGACGAACAAACTTCTATGTGGAATTGTTCACTAAGGTGAAGGTTACTGACCTGAGGTCAGGTCAATTTCCGCCTACTTTTACCGTATTCATAGGGATAATTCGATTTGAGGGCAATTTGTCACGCCAAGAATGATACCGAGCATGCAATAAGCATTCTGTGTTAATTTATGTGTTAATGATCGAAGCCATCAAGCCAGGTCACTTATGTATATTCTACACCATGCCATCATCATATGCAGAATGTTGCTGTTCCTCGCAAAGTATACCTGAATTCAGCTTCAGCGTTGCATAAGTAATGCGACATGATATTGTATGATAATCGAATGCCCTAAGATGACCTGACCTCGTCCAAGTTGGCTTGAATTGACCTCATTTTATCTTTATTTTAATTACTTCCAAAGCACATAAGCAAAGACTGAAGCGATCGGTTTATCAATTTGTGCATTGTCTCAGCATGACCTGGAGTCAGGTCAGCAGGTCAGAAGCTGAATAGTTTACAAAGATGCTCCAGTATGACATCAGTTCTTCTTGGAACACAATTGTATCATTCAAACGTGATGTCCTGGAGATATTTAAGCTTGAACGTTCTTGACCTGATAATATTGCATGACCTGACCTGATCTTATAATTTTCGTATGCTAATCAAATACAATTATTTTGCTTGAATGGTTCTGTTGGAAGGATCCGGGACGAATATATTCATACTTTCCAGTAATTCCCCAAGCTAAAGGTCATGCCACTAGGTTGACCTATCATGACCTTCAGCAACCTTAACATTGCCGAAAACGCATAAATAAGAAACGACATGAGCTAAACGCTATATTGACTTTCAAATGGCATTTTGCCCTTTGTCTCTAATACAAATAGTTTGGAAGTTGGTTTTCAGGTATGATACTGACCTAACCTGACCGATCCTGTTTTGATTCTTTTTCGCTATGATCGATATAAATTCATTCATCTCTGTTAATTCGTCATAAAAAAATGTTGAAAAACGTTAGCTCAGTTTTTTCTCTAATCATTTGTACAGACTAAGTCAGGGTCCATAAATTGAACTAATACGACCTCTGGTGACATCATGATTGGTCCAACTGTAACTCAAGGGTACATTTCGGGATCTCCGTGGCCAGAGCTTTCAATCGGTGTGCTGTATTTCATCCTGACCTACGTAGATAGGAAGTTAGGGGGATTTTCAAGAGACCACTCGCCCCCGGCCCGGCAAAGGTGAATCTGCCGGCCGGCACGGCGAGGGTTAGGTTACGATGTGCCCCTTGACTTGGAACCTGTTGTGAAGGACACAACAAAGTAATGGGAAAGTACCTTGCTCAATGGAGGGTTCGCTCGAACACCGATGGAAAGGCTCATGTAATATGTAGCAAAATTTGGATAATTAAAGATGACATAGAGGATGTTGTAGCATTCAGTAAGAAAAACGCAAGTTTATATAAGATGTACCCAAAGTAATCCATACAAACTAAATGCATGCACAAGAGACCGCGTCATGGTAATTGGTAGTAGCGCAGCCATGATTTATATAGGGGGGAGATCCCGAGAAAAGTAAAAAGGAACAGAGAAAGGTTCCGGCACGCGAAGTGCGCCGAACATTTAGGGTTTGTTAGGTGAAAATCAAAAAATGTATCGCTTGAGCTGGGGTATTTTTGGGTGCGAAGGAGGAGGGACGGCCTCCTTTGCTGCGGCTCTGGCAATGGGCATGTCACGAAGTACTGGCTGGGTTAACACGATGGGTAGTTTTCGGGAATATTCATTGCTACACACACTGGAGAGAGAGTACAAAGCGCACGATCTGATTGTCGAACAAATGAAGCTTTTGAAATACATGAGACAAAATGGATGAATACGTTCACATGCTTGCGAAAATATCTACAATCAGTTTCTTTTGTATTCAGAATCCTGGAGGGAAGAGAACGTGCGGAGGAAGAGCTGAAAAGCAGCGCATACCACCGAAACGCATATCGAGTGTCAAGAGCAAGCTTTTGACACATTCTAGCGCAATGTTCTGGCGTAGCATTCAACAAATATAAAGAGAGAAAGAGAGAGAGAGAGAGAGAGAGAGGATGAGGTCCACTATGGATGAGGATGCTGTCTAGCATGCACCTTCAGATGATTGAGACGCATGACGTGGCCATTCCACCACCGGGCCGTGGCTCCGGGCACACACCGGCGGTCAGCGCCTTTTTCATACTCTTACCAAGCCCAAAGGTTGCAATGCTCGGATGTTGCACAGCTTCATGAAGCCACATTTGCAGGGCAGTGGTTATCTGGGTGCCGCCATGTCGAGCATCGATTGCGACGAGTGCTTGGTATCGTTCAGGCAGGGTCGGCGCATAGATGGGATCTTAGGCTTGTATCGCCAAGTCCTCTCTAACACGTCGGTCGGTACGTATGTTGAAGCGATGTGACAAGCAGCGCACATTGCAATTCATGATAGCATTGGGCACAGTTGTTGGTGCTGCTCTCGACCGACTCCCGTTTCCAAACCACTATTTTCAAATTGATTGCTGACGAGATAGCTGTGTAGCATTACGCAATGGTATACAAGTATATAGTAAGATTCTTGATCCATAATGGCTGAGTGCCCTTAGTTGTTGGGTACATGGCTGGCTGTGAGAAGCCGCCAAGTGGCGCAGCTGGCTTCCATTCAACAGCTGTTCTGCTGATGAAAAGGACATTGTGTGGCTGGGCGCGCCCGGGCGCAGAAACTGGAGAAGCAGCGCCGGACATTGTCGGGCCCGCACAGACATCCGATGCTTGTGTGGTTCATGAGGCCTGGCAAAGCCTGGTGAAGCCTGGCAAAATCCATCGGGAGGAGAGCAGCTGGTGGAAATGGGGGCAAACCGATTGAAATAATGATAATACTGATCGATAGAGTGTCTAAAGATAACGGAACTTCTGGAAGTACTTAAGATATTAGTTTGGAATCTATTTGTAAAATCCATGCAACAGTGAAGCTGACTGAACACCTTAGGACCAGATGATCATAAGTAGCAATTCTGGTCACCCTCTAGGACATATTACAAGTCACGAGTGAAACAACGAACAAATATGTACACTAGTTTCGTGACACTTGTTCGCCAAGTGTCAAACCAGTTTATGAAGCAGGAATATGAAATAAGCTTGAAGGCTTTTCGAAGCATACCATCAGAAGCATATCATCAGGGTAGAGCGAGATCAGAAACTCACTGGCAGTAACCTGTCAGTTGACATGTGGCAGTAACATGTCAGTTGACATGTGGCAGTAACATGTCAGTTGACATCAGGCCATGGCGGAGCTAGGTCCACTACTTTTTTGCTGATCAGACTGAGTGATGCAATTTCCAAATCCAGTTCGACAGAATATCCGACAAAATGTACGCGAAAGCGTGCCGTTGTTACTAAGAGCAAAGCCAGAGTAAGCCCACCCTCGCAGGCATCAGAAAAGCGGTCATGAGGCGACTCGTCTTGACCTGAAACAAATCGACCTGACCCGACCCAGCCTAAGTCCTGATCCGACCCAGCCTAAGACCTGATCCAACCCAGACCAGTACTCACCTTTTTGAAACCTACATCTTTGCTTGCAACATATGCACTTCCCTGAAAGCACTGGCAGCCGTTATTCAGAAAAGTGCGAAATTGTGATATCCTCAAACGATGCCAAGGGAGCCCAGCTGCGACCAGTCCACAAGCTCTGCACCGCACCTGATGATGCCTAACCGTGCGCCTGCAACACGGGAACGCTGTAGCCATGTCTCGTCCTTGTGCGTCCCTAATGACGCGTTATGCTGCTAGGTAGCGGAAACGCATAGTACATTATACATTGATATAGTTCTTTCCAACAATAAGTACATTATACATTGACTTTATAATAAGCCAAAGTGGAATTATGGATGAATCATACATACCTACGGATGCATTATGGAATACATTTGAATAGGTACGCAGCTTGCACATATCATGAATTCGGAATATTAGCACAATACATGAGTGATGGAAAACCATCAACTACACTTGCATTAATGACAATATATTAACCTGTCAAACTTACATTCATCCTGTTAATTTAATAAGAATATGGCATATATTCCATTGACAACACTGGAAGCTATATCTCAGTTACGACAGAATTGGAGTGAAATTGTTCGTGTTCAATGGCAGAGAAGAACAAGAGGGGGTGGCTCCGAACACACACCCGACCATAAGCTAAAAATCAAATGGCAGCTGCGCATCATCCCTATGCACATCACATTGCGAAGCTATGCAAGGCTGTTTCCTCATGAATTCCGTGCCCTTTTCTATGAATATACATGAACCAACGGTGGGTTCCTGCCTGGCAGTGTTTATGGTATGACACTGATTGCGCTCCGTGTTTCTCTAATTATTTCCGTGTTCCTAATGACGATGGCAAAGAACATGCGTCCCGACAGCTGAAGCATCGAGCCTCCTTCATTAGTCTGTACCGAGTCAGTCCTGCGCATGTCATCTGGCTGGTGGCGGGGTTAAGTTGCCGGGCCGCAATGATTACCCGCAGTGCATGCTGCAGGAGGACCACACACTGTGTTGCATGCGTCGATTGACAGCAGAAAACCTGCCTTGATATTCGTAGCACTTCACTTAGCAGCGGATCTGGGAGAAGACAACGACGGAGCGCGATGCATGCTTGACAAAATCGTGACGCCTCCCGTCTCCAACTGCAGCTCACCTGTGCACTGAGGATCACTGAGGATCACTGAGGATCACTGAGGGTCACTGAGGATCACTAAAGCTCATCGGTGCACACAGACTCACCCGTGCACAGAGGATCATTGAGGATTACTGATGATCACTGAGGATCACTGAGGATCACTGAGGATCACTGAGGATCACTGATGATGACTGAGGATCATTGAGGATCACTGGGGATCACTGAGGGTCACTGAGGATCACTAAAGCTCATCGGTGTACACAGGCTCACTGAGTATTACTGAGGATCACTGAGGATCACTGAGTATCACTGAGGATCACTGATGATCACTGAGGATTCCTGATGATCACTGAGGATCACTCAAGATCACTGAAGATCATTGAGGATCACTGAGGATCACAGGGGAGTCACTGATGATCACTGACGATCACTGCGGATCACTGAGGATCACTGAGGATCACCTGTATGCAGAAGCTCCCCGTGCACAGAGGATCACTGAGGATCACTGAAGCTCACTTGTGTACAGAGGATCACTTGTGCGCAGAGGCTCACCTGTATACAGACCACTTGCGTACTGAAGACGACTTGTGCATTCAGGCTCATCTGTGCACGAAGGTTTACTTGTGCGCTGTTGTTTATTGCACAGGGCACCATTTGCAGTCCTGACCAGTTGCGAGTGTGGGAAAAAGTTAACGAAGTGAATGGGCAAATATAACT
The DNA here is from genome assembly GCA_034440615.1 of Ashinkailepas kermadecensis. Classification (NCBI taxonomy): domain Eukaryota; kingdom Metazoa; phylum Arthropoda; class Thecostraca; family Neolepadidae; genus Ashinkailepas; species Ashinkailepas kermadecensis. Next base: position 159,155 of record JAOTOM010004943.1, read on the forward strand.
AGGCACCAGCGCACCATGCATGACCTCTAACCGCATTCACTTATCTCACACCGCCTACACCGCATCGATACGAGCTGGGCGGGGCAAGATGGGGTGGAGGTTGTTGGAGATCACTCGTGCCACGAGTTGTACAACGGAGAAGATCATATTTCATATTTGAAGCACTTCTTTTAGCAGCAAACCCAGGGCCAGTCAACATCCACCTCTCGGGTTCCCAACAAAGCACAAATTTAATGGTCACAAAACTTGATGTATCCAAAACCAAAAATACATAGTTTCAAAAAGTTCTGAACTAGACCTCGTTGGGACGTCTGACTCTTCATTTATATTTCCTAAACTCTTCTTATACGACTATAGCTAACGTTCATCTGGTTAGCCTTAGTCCCCATGTTCTATTTCCTCATAATTGCATGCTCACAATCAGTTTGGCTAATTGTTGATCTCCAGAAAACATGCAGAAAAGGGTATGTGCTCAAGTGCTTGCACGAAAATGTTGGGCTGATCATTTTATCGGCGTCAGGTCGGGTCAGGTCGGGGTTAAGCTTCAGGACTTAACATATAGATTAGGCCAAGGTATGTATATGAGGATGCTAGTGTTTACTCAGTTCTTCGACAACTCCAAATGCCGATGTGATCAAAATCAAAACCCACCATGAAATGCGACGAGTTTCAAGAAACGGGGTACTATCACTATCAGCCTATTCGTGCGTTTCCTCTCGCGGTACTCAGCTCACCATCTGCTGCTCACATCATCAAAATTACTTGCCGCCCTTTACTACTAATTACTGCTGCCAGCTGCTGAGGTGAATTCGTGATAGAGCATCGCAGGCAGTCAGTTGCTCTTGGATGAAGCTGAGGTGGCAACTTCGTCAATCGATGGCCACAATACCAGCCCAATGGGCAGACTGTCCATCTGACAGACTGTACACTGGGCAGACTGTCCACTGGCTCGGGCTCGTGCATCACCCATACCGACGTTTCATTCGGCAGCTGTTATCCGACGACTCTGATCCAGCGTGCCGTCTCTGTCTGTTGTGTCGGAAGCGGCATGACAAAGCTGCGCGGTTCGTGTGTGGCGTGCTGGCGGAAATCCACGGGTCGGGGCCGCCACAGCACGCGACCGGTAGGCAGGCTACGCCACGAACAAGCCATCCACGGCACCACCCTACCCACAATCTCCTCCCCCCCCACACCCACAACACACACAATCACGGCAAAACCACCGCCGCGAGCCTCTCACAACTACCCAACCACGACTCCCCCACCCAACCACGGTACCAACCTAACTACAATCTTCTCACCAACCCTCTCCCCACACACACAATCACGGCACAACTCCCGCTACGGGTCCCTCACAACCAGCGCCGGGAGCCCCTCACAACCTCCCAACCACGGCCCCCCCACCTAGCGACGGCACCACCCTTACCCGTCACGCGGTTCTTAGCCCCACCCAAACGCGATGACACCCTGACCATGACCCGTCATCTCCATACAACACCACTCCCACCACGGCCCTCTCACAACCACCCAGTCGTCTCCCCTCGCCACCCAGCCACGATACCACCCCCACCAGGGCCATCTCCACCATCATCCAGCTACTGCCACCCCCACCCCCACCCCCCATCTCACCCCGCCGCCGCCCAGCCACGACACCTCCCCGGCGATCCATGCCGCCGCCCAGTCACGACATCCTCCCCGGCGATCCATGCCGCCGCCCAGTCACGACACCTCCTCCCCGGCGATCCATGCCGCCGCCCAGCCACGACACCTCCTCCCCAACGATCCATGCCGCCGCCCAGCCACGACACCTCCTCCCCGGCGATCCATGCCGCCGCCCAGCCACGACACCTCCTCCCCAACGATCCATGCCGCCGCCCAGCCACGACACCTCCTCCCCGGCGATCCATGCCGCCGCCCAGCCACGACACCTCCTCCCCGGCGATCCATGCCGCCGCCCAGTCACGACACCTCCCCGGCGAACCATGCCACCATCCAGCCACGATACCTCCCCAACGATCCATGCTGCCGCCCAGCCACGACACCTCCTCCCCGGCGATCCATGCCGCCGCCCAGCCACGACACCTCCTCCCCGGCGATCCATGCCGCCGCCCAGCCACGATTCCTCCCCGACGATCCATGCCGCCGCCCAGCCACGACACCTCCTCCCCAACGATCCATGCCGCCGCCCAGTCACGACACCTCCCCGGCGAACCATGCCACCATCCAGCCACGATACCTCCCCAACGATCCATGCTGCCGCCCAGCCACGACACCTCCTCCCCGACGATCCGTGCCGCCGTCCAGCCACGACATCTCCTCCCCGACGATATATGCCGCCGCCCAACCACGATACCTCCCAGACGATCCATGCCACCGCCAGGCCACGACGCCTCCTCCCCGGCAATCCATGCCGCCGCCCAGCCACGATACCTCCCCGGAGATCCATGCCGCCGCCCAGTTCCAGTCGGCGGCGTCTCAGGCCGTTCGACTGACGGATTTTCGTACGTGACCCGGGTCGCTCAACTGCCAATCGGGCCCGTACCAGTTCGCGCACAGATTGCCCCATTTGTAAAACGCGGGCGACCCGCAGTCGCCGCCTCCCACTGCTCCGCGATAAAAACGCAGACATATTTCAGTGAGGTCTCTCTCTCACAGTGTTGTGAAGCGATGCCGTTTTTTATCCCAATTTCCGTTGGGAATAAGGGAAGGGCTATAAAAGAAACCATTCATGCGGGTACCGAGTTTTTACTAGCCGTGATATCAAACCGAATGCCACCTACGCAGCAGCACATTCGGGAAAAACGACGAAATACTAGAAGGAATATGCAGCTGTATTCTCCTCCAAAAACTAATCCCAAGTAATTACTCAGAGCTTTCCGTGAGCTTCTTCAATTTTGCGGGTTTCAAGCATTATGCGATACATCTGTGACACCCAAGTTGTTGGGCCAATGCATCCATCCACATTACATTTGCATTTTGCCAGATGCCGGGAGCCTCGGCAGCAGCGTAATTGCGCCGATGCAATTAACTATGTGGCATTTGCAGCGAGAGGGACACGGTTTTGCAGGCAGTCGGTGACGGGAGGCATATGTCAGTGTCGCTCGTGGCCGTCTGCACGTGGCCGGGTTCGACCGAGTCTCTCGTCGGCATGCATTACACCGCCGCCAAGACTGCTAACTAGTTTGAAATATTTGACAGCATCATTTATCATTGGCAGTTGCATAAGCTGTTGGCCACGTTTTGTGAGCAATATCAGAGGCCGTGCATTCAGATTAAGTCATATGCATCAGGTCCTGTTGAACGTGTACACTCGCTCGAAAATCACTCCACAAACTTACTTATCGTGACGTATTGTGAAGCTCTTGAGATGATGGTGTAAATAACAACTAAGGTAATTCAATGGAAAGGGAAACATCTCTGGAATCTCTGTGTGTGACACTATGTCAAATACTATATTCAAACATATTTTTGCGAGTACACATTTATCCCGTAAGCAACCACTTTTCCCGCTGGATTCTCAGGCTAGTCGCTGGAGGGCACTACACCTTTGGATGCTTTAGGCATATTTTTCATCTTGACACGATACTTGGTATTTTGCATATTTTGTGTCGATTGAACCCTCGCAGTGAGGATAATTTTATATCCCTAGCACTGGGTGTCATTGTTACCCCACCTCTAACTTTTGCTTTGTGCAAGATGAAGAGATGCCGGAAGCGACATGATGTAGCTCTATCCTTAAACTGACCGTGTTACTCGAACATTTTTAAAATAAATATATTTTGTTTGAACTTCCAAGGTTCTCCAAATCCGTTGGTTCGCAGCGAGAACAAAACTTCAGGGGCCTAGCCGAGCTCTTGTAGTGATCCAGCATATGCTGAAGCCAGGCATGACTTTGGCCTCTCCCCCTTGCCGTTAATAATTCACCTAATGTTAACAATTATATGTGCTTTGGAATGTACCACTAAGATAAAGACACCCCGTTGTTTTTTTTCGCTCCGACGTACTGTTTTCGAATCATGGTGAGGGGAGGATGAAGGACCCTCCACTCCTTAGTCGAAGCAGACATCACCGGTCGACCAGTCGGGCAAAGGATATCTGGTCCAGTTCGTGGCCAGCAGCCTGCTCCGTTCACTATCGAATCCAATTAAATTGGGACGGCACTAGAATGAGCAGATACGTCTATGGGTATGATAGGAATAAGATAGACGCCCAGTCAGCCGTTAGTGACTGAAATCCTGTGAGCAAAATGAGTCTGACGGTAGCGTCTGCTCACTCGGGCGTTAGGGGTCTTCTGCAAGTGCAGATGTGCCTTGTTTCAGCACTATGAAATGAGCGCTTAATGCAAAGGACAAATCATTTCTAGTGCACCAGCCCTTGCCCTGTGTTGACTTCGGACCGAGGATGAGGGGAGAGCGTGTCTCGAGGCGTGCCGGACCATGTAGATCATTTACGCCGCCTTTAAAGCGAGTGGGTTTTGCAAGCAAGCTCAAGGCAACTGTTCACTTACGTTAACCCTCCCCGTCTTTCCGGTCATATCCTCACACCCCGTCTCGTGTGGGGGGGGGGGGTGATACAACCCCTCCCCCCCGCTCTAATCTCCAAACTAAGCGTCGCACGAAAACGAAAGGGGTGTCATCGGAAAGCGCTCGACGAGTAGGGCCCGACACCACCCCCAAATTTGTATCCCACGAAAAGTGACATCATTAGGGGGTTGAAAGTAAAATAAGGTGAAACGTTTTGCCCCACATTGACAAGGAATGCTGTGCTTTTAATAAAAATTAGATATATTAGATCTCAAACTTTTCGATCATGGATCGTTTTCAAGAGTGACAATATTTTGTACACATCAATTCATGACAAAAATCCCTGGACTAGTGGTAGTACACTGAAATCCAGATTAGTAAAATCAGCCCTGCCAAATCCTCAGTGTCCTTCTGGCAACCGTGTATGTCACACCTGTGTCAATGGCCTGAAAGGGAAATGCACTAAAAAGAACGTGGGATACAAAATTGTTTGCAAAGCATGCCGTCACCAATTTTATATCGGAGAAACTAAAAGACCTATCAGGGAGCGCTACAATGAGCATCTCAGTGACGCACGTTTGAGACTCCCGTGGGCGAACACATGCTCGAAAACCACCCATCCATGGAACATTCTGAGACCAACGTAAATTTGTATGTAGAGATACTGGGATCAGCTAGAGACATCGCGGATCTGAAGGTTTTGGAGTCCCTATGTATTCGAGACACACATCCCACCATGAATTCCCAGAACTCCTCATGGTACATCACATAACCTTATTATTTCACATGTAGGCACTTGCTATGGTATTTGCACTCATACAAAACATATAGCAGAGTAGTCAGATATGAAGAATGGAGAGATGATCCGAGATAGGGATACTAGGGGTGATCAAGGAAAAGGGAGAGAGAGAGAGAGAGAGAGAGAGAGAGAGAGAGAGAGAGAGAGAGAGAGAGAGAGAGAGAGAGAGAGAGAAGAGAGAGAGAGAGAGAGAGAGAGAGAGAGAGAGAGAGAGAGAGAGAGAGAGGGAGGGGGGAAGATGTATGTATATATATATATACATAGTTAGAGAGAGAGGGGGAGAGGGAGCGTCAGTGTAGTGCGATTTGAGAGTTAAGGGACGAGAGAGCGATAGGGGCGGCGATTGCAGAAATTGTTAGATCCGTGTGATGTATGATATTGGGAAATGTGCATACCGTGTATGTTGATCTTAGTGCATGCGAGATGTGAAGGTGAATTCTTGTTGAGGCGACAAAATATGCGAGGATGCGATTCGAATTCGGAGCGTGACTTCAGTGTATGATTTTTGTCATGAATTGATGTGTACAAAATATTGTCACTCTTGAAAATGATCCATGATCGAAAAGTTTGAGATCTAATATATCTAATTTTTATTAAAAGCACAGCATTCCTTGTCAATGTGGGCCAAAACGTTTCATCTGATTTTACTTTCAATCATGGTAAGCAAGGAAATCGTCCATTTCTTCTCACAATTAAATGAAAGTCATTAGGGGGCCTAGGTTTTCACGACTTACATCATGTTTTTGGCTCTGGGGAGTTCATTTTGGGAGAGATTTGAAGAAACAAATTATTTGGAATCAGAAAAGGAAGGTGAAGTCGACCCGCGATTTCGCAATTTTTTCCCTACAATTTTTGGCCACCCAAAATCAAAATTGTTTTTGTTTGTTGAAATTTCAATATTTTGAGTTTTCAGTTTTCTTTAATTTTTATTTTTCTAATAGATAGAGCGGACCGAAAATCGTTGTTTGAAGTCATATTGCTCCCATATAAATGTTTACTTTAGCCAGAATCTTCGATTTTAACTCTAATGGGCAAATATGCAAAACTAATACACACCACCTATATCACGCGGGCAGCCGCCGTGTGTTAGTTGTTGGTAGTGGTTAGTAGCAGCATGCTTTCATGCAGGGTTGTGTGTGACGTTAGCACAGTGTTTTGCAATTCAGATCAACTACGTCCGTTGTAACTCTGGGTAGCCGTTTTATGTTACGAATTGTAAGGTAAATCGGCTCATCTGTGTTCTATGGCACCTCTGGATAATCGGTTTACGTCAGCTAATTTCTAAAGCAAGTCGACTCATCCGCGTCCGACGGCACCGCTAGCTAGCCATTTATTTCGAATGAGAAAACGAATCAGTTCATGTACATCCGGTGCCATTCCTGGATGGCTATTTACGCTGTTGCTCTGAGTGTATGCGCGGGCATTCAGTGCGTGTTGGAGTGAGTTCTGGGTGTTTGTCACCCAGGAGGGATAGAAGCGAGAGGGTGATGCCCTCTTTTCGGCAGAAGGCCTCGAGTGGTTGTTTTTGAGAGTCAAAGCTAGTACAGTCTAGCAGGATGTGGCCTTTGCTTAATGTGGTGTTGCAGGTATCGCATGAGGTGCTGTGTAATGGTCACCTTCTAATTGAGGCTGTTAGCTTTGTGCAACCAGTTCTAAGTCAAGTGAAGATGACTTCTTTTTGGCGGTGTGATTGGTTTGATGTGTTCTATGTGCCCAGCGTTGGCTTGATGTTGAGGTGGTTGTGGTTGGAACGGTGAGGTGTCGAATTGTGTTGTGTCCATGTGTTCTGGTGATGCTCATGTATGTGGCTCTGTGGGCGTGCTTTGTAATTGTCTACCGAATATTTCATGTTGGGATAAGTGATCGATACTGAGACTTGCTTTACCAGCCTGTCTGCTTGCTCGCTTCCTGCAATGTCGACATGGCCCGAAATCCAGAGGAAGGAAACGTTGTTTGCATTGAAGGCCACGGCTTGTTGGGTTCGGTCAGTGACTGGATGTGGACAGTCGTGCTTGTTGCTAATTAACTTAATGATATTGTGCGTATGTCGCATGCGCGGTGCGCGGACCGGGAATGTGGAGTAGCCGTTGGCATATAGTCTGGAACCTGACCGTGAACTTGGAGGGAGGTGTTGTGCGTGTGTCGCATGTACGGAGCGCGGACCGTGGTTTATGGTTATAGCACTATAGACCTCCGCAGACGCGCGACCAACCCCCGACTGCTCGCCCCGACAGAGCCAGTCGCGTGAGAGCAAGGCTCTAGACAACAACGTGTCTAACCAGGCCGTGCATAGCGAATCCAGGGAGACCGTGATCGTACAGTGCATCGATAGCAGACCGTGAGGACTGAGTGTGCATCGCCACAAATTACTGATTTGAAATCTGAACAAATGACTGCGTTTCTCGTTTTGCGCCTCTTTTGAATGTAGATTGCGGCCAATATGGTCAGCTCCTCAGTGGTGTAGATGGAAAAGTTATCCGGTAGACGTTTGGAAAACCTACGGCCTGGCCCAGTAATGCCGATGCCTACTTTGACTTCGGGTTTTGACCCATCCGTGAATACCAGTGTTTTGTGATTGCCGAAATCGGCGAATTTGTTGAAGGTGCCAATAATTTCCGCGGATCTGATATCTGATTTCTTTTCCGAGAGCAAGCACTCGACCTTTATTTGACCCTGGTCCAGAATGGCCTAGTGGGCGGTCGAGCTGCAGTGGTTGGCATTGTGAGGTTAATATCTGAAAGAGCCATGGCAATTTCACCACTAAATGGTGGGAGTTTGGATCCAAACTGTCGCATCTGTCAGGCTGAAAGCATCCCTGTGCCGGGTAATTTTCAATGGACTTGATTTTAATGTGGTAGCGGCACAGCTGTTGTGCGCTGAAGCGGAGGGGAGGCATGTCGGAGTCTACTAGAAGACTGGTTATCGGTGTGGTGCTGAGGGCTCCGGTGGTTCATCTGATGCAGTTGTATTGAATGTTTTTCTAAGTTGTTGCTTAGTGTTGGCGAAATGGTAGCAGCGATGGTGCTGTTGTATTCTGAGATGGGTCGTAGTACTGACATTTAGAGTCGTAGTAGTGTTTTCCTGTCTCCACCCCAGCCAGTGCCTACTAGTGCGCGGAGTGGGTTGAGACGCTTCGTTCATCTCTTCGAGATGGCAATGCTACGTGCGTTGAAGCTAAGGGGTTGATCCAAGTGTACCAATAAGAACTAAACACTTTTCGTTTGTTCGATGGTTTTGCTGTCGATGTGAAGAGAAGTTGTCGGTTTGGGATAGAGGCGGCTGTATGTGATTGTGACAGATTTTTTCCGAAGATGAAGCTCCAAGTTTCGCACCACTTTACTATTTGGTCTAGAGCTGTTTGAATGGTTTTCTCGGCTTTTAGGAAGCATTTTGCTGTTGTCTAAATGGCTATGTGGTCCACAAAAAGTGAACATTGAAGTGATGTATCGGTGTGACCAGCAAGTATGTCGTCAATCATGACGAGGAGGAGGCTCGGTGAGAGCACGCTCCCCTGCGCCAGGCCCTGATCCTGATATGTGGTATTTGGTGTGGCGCTGCAGAATCTGACCTTCAGAGTCCAGTCTCTTAGGAAGTTGAGAATGACGCTTGCCATGTGTCCGCCTAGCTTGCGGAGTTTGTGTGTTAGTACAGACTTGTGTACTCGGTCGAATACGGCAGTTATATCTAAGTATGCGGCTATTGTTGTGTCTTTGATGCGTATACCATTTTTGATCTCGTGCACAAGTCGAATGAGATTGTCTGGCGGTTGATTCTTGGCGCTGGAAGCCGCACTGGAATTCATCGAGCAGGTTGTTGTATTCCAGAAAATGTCGCAATCGTGTGTTGTCCATTCACTAGACGAGCTTACTAGCATGTAGTAACTGAGATAGACCTATGCCCTTTTGGAGTGGAACGATTTTCGTGCAGCTTTGTTAGTGGGATGATGACACTTCCCCGGCAGGTAGCAGGAAAGGTGTCATTTATTTCCAAATCGTTAATGGCCGCTAGTAATTATGTTAGATAATTTTTATCACATGTTCGAAAAACTGGAAATAATGTGGGCGGGGCCAACCGAAGTGTTTCCACATTTGCTGATGACAACGTTCCATTTGTGCATAGTGAATAATTAGTTGTAATCACCTGTGTTGTTATAGCTGAAATTTGTATTGGAGGCGAGGGCATCCAGCGGATTTACTGCGGTGGCATCGTAGGTGTTGTTGCGTTTCCTGAGACGCTGGCAGAGTGTAGATGAAAGAGGTCTTCTACTTGTGTGTCATAAATGTGCTGTCCTCTCACCGTCCGCTGCCGGGGGAGGGGCCTGATGGTGGGCGTTTCAGGTTGAAGCGCTTCATGATATTCAAGATTCTGTCGGTAGGGATGAACATATTGAATTTTGCCTCCAAGGACTGCCAAGCGTTTTGGCGCACTGTTCGAATCATGTACCGGGAGTGTTTTGGGTCTGTCTATATTCTGATAAGTGTGTTTCACAAATGCATCTTGTGTACTGTTTGTGGGCGCGGTGTCGGGCGGAGATTGTCCTTTGGCAATCCGAGGTCTATGATGCCTTTTTTCGAGGTGTATTACTTCTCGGGACTGAGTCTCGTGTTACTGAGCTGATGACCCTGGGCAGTGTTTCGATTTTGCTGTGTTCTGAACTCGCAAGGTTGAGGTTCACCTGATCCTCGAATTTTGTCCAGTCCGCTCTTTTCAAGTTCCAAGACGGTCTGTATGATTTGGTGTGGTGAATAGCATTGGTGCTGAGCATAGGTGTGATTGGGTAGTGACCGCTCAGCCCAGGGTCGTCTGAGGAGACCGACTAGTCAAATAGTGAGCTTAATCGTTCGGGGCAACAAGTTAAATCAATGAAACTGTCCGAAAGTCCTAAAGTTGGCCGGGGTGTGTGGTTTCCCCGGTGTTTAGGAGCATTAAGTTGTGGTCTGAGATAATCTGGTGAATTTTGCGGCCTCTAGTGTCCGTCGGGTTGCTCACCTAGAGGGGTGATTTGCGTTAGGGTTTCCCATAATGAGAACTGGTGGAGGAGCCTGAAGCAGCAAGTCGCTCAGCTCTTTTCGCGTGGGGGTTGCAGCTGACGGTGAGATACATGGTGAGGTGACAGTGGTTTGACAATTGGAGATATTGAGGCTGACTGCTACGCAGCTCAGGGAGAATTTAGCTTTAATCGACGATGAGGTATGCTGTTAGCGATGCGTATGGCTGCGCCCCATTTGCTAATTGGGCCGTTTACGTTGTCGACATGTCACGTGTCATCTGGAATACTGCTCAAAATAGAGTTTGGGTCTCGGAAATGTGTTTCTCAGAGTGCGCCCCATAAAGGTTATTGTCGTAGGTATTCTTTTTTTAAATCTTTAAATTTGCTCCAATACCACCTGCATTCCACTGGAGGAACAGACCTATTGTCAACCGTGACTGGTGTCTGTTGGTCACTATGCAGGTGTGGTGTCGTGCAGGGCGGAGAGTTGGGTCCGGTGGATGGTGAGGATGACGTGTGGCGAGTGAGACATGACTCGTTGCCGGGCTCTGGTGAAAAGGGCTTTGGGGTGGGGGAGAATGGACTGAATGGCGACGAGTGCGTGTTTTGCGTCTGGGAGGCGAGGTAGGTCTGGTCTGGATTGGGTTGGTATGGGTTGTGGGTTCGGCCTGGATAGACTTGGCAGGTGTGGTGGGCTTGGTCTTGGTGGAAGCATCGTATGAGCTTTTGGGAGGGATTTGGGTGGTAGAGCAGGAGGTAGTGTGGGAGTTGGTCTGGCAGGAGACGGTGGCCGTGTGGCCGGGTCTGTGTCTGAGGTGGGGTGAGGTGGGAGGAGGTGTGGTGTTGAGGTTGGAGGTGTGCTTGACTCCGGGAGCCGACTGCTGGTAAGTTGGTATAATGGGTTGGCGCTGGCCTGGATGTGGGTTTAGAAGGTGAGGAAAGCGCAGCTGCGTAGCTGCACCGGGTGGCGGGTGCGGTTTGTGAGGATGAGATTCTGGAGGTGGAAGGGTTGCTGCATTTTATGAAACTCAGGTATTGGCGTGCTGTGGTGTGTGGTACACTATGTGCTGCCACATACCGGCACACCTCCCTCTCCAATGTCCACTTGGGGCAGTCGGGGTCGGTGGCTGGATGCGACCCATCACCGGCTGCACACATCTCCTCTCGGTGGATGTCTAATCGGACGTTGAGTGGTGTGCTACACACCGGCCGCAGTATGGCTCCGGTGACGTGCGCACACGTTCGCCGTGGCAGCGTAGTGGGAGAGGCACACAACGACGTACCTCGAACTGTTTGTCGTGTACGTATGTGTACGTATGGTGGAAGCTGTTGTGTGTTGAAAGTAGTCAGTGCCATGATGCTGTATGTGGGTCCAGCCTCCCGTCTGATGTGGTCTGCTGTTGCTGTGGCGTCAGTGGTGATGCTAAGATGGCGAGTAGGATCTCATTTAGCTCTGGGGAGAGAATGTAGCCCCGGCTGGTGTTGAGTGTGCGGTGCAGCGTGAACTGGCAGCGATGATTGTTGACTGTGTTTGTGGCGAGTAGCGTGCGTGTATCGTGGCTGCTTGGTGCGCGTACGATGATGTGGGTGGTGTGCCGAATGACATGTAGTGTAGTGTGGTGTGTTCAGGATGTGGCGGAGTGTTCGTGTGACAGTGAAGGAAGACTCGTGTGCTGGTGTGCTGCGGTTCGGTGTAGGTGCCTACTAGGTAGGCGCCGTGTGCCGAGTAGGCGCTAGACGTCGGCGTGAGTGTCATAGTGTTGGGGTGTGGCCCGTCCCACCGGCAAGATGTCCCTCCTTGCTGAAAAATACCCGAATTCGTTGCACCCAGGACCAAGCTTTCGCCCTTTGGTCCCTGCCCCGGCCGCAATGGCCCAGAACAGTGGGCTCGTCACCGCTAGGTTTCCTCCGGAGGGTCAATCTTAGCTGGGATACAGAAAGAAGTTTGGGATTTGGTGTGGGTGGATTTCCTTATCGAGTCGCAGGTGTGCTCGTCTAGGGCACATGGACCTCTTGTTGTTGCTGTCTTCTTGCCTGCCTTCTTTCTTCTGGTCTTCTTGCTTCTTGTCCTTCTGATCTTCGTGCTTATTGGGCTTCTGGTGCTTGCTGACGTCACTCGTCAACGTCGGGCCGCGCGACTACTTTTCTAGGAGCTTCCCTACCGAAGAACCTCCTACATGATGACTTCATCACGTTTTCCTCTGTATATGCAACCGGAGGAGAAGCCACAGCACAACTTCGGAGGAGGGATTGTGCTTGTTCTTGTCATACATGGCCATATATGTGACGGTTGGTGTGAAAAACAAATTGTGGGATCTGTCATCCTATCCATTTCCAACCCCTGTGGTATAGCCCACAACTCACACGTGTTAAAATATGGTGCGAAGTATTGCCATTTGTGTCACTGAGGAATGGCAACATCAGATTTAATTTTCATGCCATAATCGGAGTGGGCCAACAATCACAAACCAGGCCTCGCTCCTTTTTCGACGAAATATGACTGTCTTTTTCATATTCAGGGATGCAGCAGAAGCTTCCTCTCAAGACTTTCTCTGTATGAGCCAGCGGCTGTTTCCTACTGTCAACATCCGTGTCCACCAAGGTCTGATTCATTGGGCGGAAGTCCGCAAAAGCCGACGCTTCTTGTCGCTTCCTGTCGCGGGTCAGTGCTGAGGCACGCACAGCACTTCCCTCGCCATCTGCATGCAGCACGACCGCGAGCAAGATCCGACTTGGCTAATAATCCGAACAGACGCCGGCGATTTGCGAGATCGCCGCGGATCTCTGAGCGTGGTAATGGATAAAGCTGCTCGTCATTAAGGTCCGTTTTCGGAGTTTGGCCGCTGGTGATGACGACGTCGAAATTGATCGCTCAAAGCTGAAACTGACGGCGGTTTAAGTGGCCAGTCTGTTCGGAGGTGCTATGCTTCCGCTGCCGAAAATTTGCATGCATGAGATCATAAATGTTGTGAGAAGTTGTTTGTCACGCCTTCGTGCAGTAAATATGTGATTTCTACACACTGAAATGAATAAAACCGTGTGGGAGATGCAGTTCTTATAGTTTCTTCATTTCAAGCTGTATTCCTCGGAAGCTGTTCATTCTGTGAAAACTTCTTCATAAGTCACTTGTTTTACGTCGATCGGGATAAGCCTAAGGCGGGGCGGGACAACTTGAAGCGCCTTAATTTACATAATAGCCTTGGTCTGGCACAAGCTCCCATAACTTCCACTCTCAGCAACCAGGCCGCGTTTTGAAACTTTGTACCGAGTTGAGTGTCTTTATTAAGCCTGACTATCGCGCACGAACCGCAGCCGTCTGTTTTTTGGCGCCGATTGGAGGGCGATATCCGGGCGGCAGTGTGCGTGAGGTCCACCCCTGCCAGCCGGCGATAATGAAGTCGTCCGAGCCGACCCTAATCAGGGGCTGATGGTGTGGGCGGGTCCACCCCAGGCGACAGGGGTGGCCAAAGTTGAGCGGCACCCAGACCCCATAATGGCGGCCGGCGCCGAGGCGGGCGGTCCCCACGACCGGGCGGGACAGAGAAAGAGCTGCGCTCCCGCGTGGAGCGACATTGTTGCCGGCCGACCAGGTGGTTGGAATTTATGGGCCTTTATTACCCTAAGCTAGCGTAAACGGCGCCCACGTTTGAATATTAAGTCTCCAGCTGCGTGCCGTTTCCAGGGAATGGAAAATACGATTGCCATTGGGGCTGCGGTTATTTCGTTTGATGACACCTGACGTGGTTGGCCTCGAGATACCGACTTAATTAGATATTAGATCTGACTTCCTCACCATTTTCCCTTTTTAACTGAAGTTGAATGAGATGACGCTCGCATGACAAACACGGCATGCTAGGAAGAGGGTCGCAAGGTCTGTTCTGAAAATAATGTATATGTTCAACATCGCCATTATGTTTGTTGTGTTAAAACAGTTAGCTAATGCTATTAACCTTCGTTGTTCATCCCTATCACTTGTCGTTAGCAAGGACATCGAACTACTGTGCCAACAGATTATAGCGACATATCTGAGGCATCATTTTGTGAAATTGGATCCTAACCAGTTCGAACAAAATGTTGATTAACATCTCTCTAACATTAACAACAATCTCTTGCACATCAATACAGTTTGGTCTCATGCTTGCTTCGCTAACATTCCCGGACAGCTGAGCTAATTACGCATAGATAGAATCGTAGTCCTCGAAGCCTGACATTGACGTTCGGAACTTGGTTTGGATCATGGGCGAAGGCTCGCATGTCAGTTGTATTGCCAAGATAGCACCAATAAAAGTGGTTGAATAACAAAATGGCAATAAAAGCATAATAAATATTTGGAGAATTTGAACCTCAGTAACCAAATACATGATATGACGATGTCATCTGACGGAAAGCAAACATGCTCTGACTTCATGTATCTAATATCTTTGTGTATTTGCTTATTTGTATAATGCCAACATATCAAGAGCAGGTAGCAGTCCAATGACCGGCAAGGTCAAGTGTTGTAGTAGAATAAAGCATAGCCTGTTTGTCATGACAGTGCAAAATATAACGCATATCGATGACCAAAGAAAAAAGTGACAACGAAATAACCGTAGCGGCATCGCCTCATAACATGAAACCGTGATGAATCGTGAAAGGCAGCAGAACAATGGGAAATCATCATCTGAGGCCGCAAGACTATGTAGTACGAGATGCAGCAGATATCGTGTCCTGCCCCTTCACCTCACTCAAACCGTGACACAACGTACCGATCCATTAACAAAACTCAATGCATATACATACAAAGTAAGAACCCAATTCCATATAGTGACACTAATGAGGTCATACGGAGAATAAAAGGAGCAGGATATTCTTCAAGTATTATCTCTCAAATGTCTTCAATGCAGGCAAAAATCAGCTGATTGCAAAATACATTGTGTGAAAGAGCGAAACTTTACACGTATGAAATACTTACATTAAAATATATTTGCAGATCGTGAAAATATTGGAGCAAGTGTGTAATTCATCGTACTTTGCAGAAACGTCCCGGTGTCATAAAACGTGCAAAGCATGCTACAAATTCCGATAATAGAAATTAGCAGCAGTTAGAGTGGCAAGCATGACGAGTTAATCTTCCAGAAGTGCACCACGCCTCATACATTGACGTCGCAAACAACCCCGCATCTCAATAGTGATATGCATGCAGTTTCAATATCGTTGAGCCGTCTCACAGTTGTTTCGCGAAGTCCTCTAATTCGCAATAAATAACGCACCGTACTTTAATCTGACCTCATTGATGAAGCTTTGGATTACCATCTATGATTACAAATTGCTCGGAGATCAGAACGCGTGTTTCCAGTTATACGAGTATTCGAGTAGCAGTTATACCAGTAGTTATGTGGTTAGGCTAGATTATGCGTGGTTCTTGTTGCTTACGTATTACATTTAAACAAAACCTGCACTGATTCCCGATGACGTCAACTATTCCTCGATGACGCCATGCGTAAGCTATTTTTTGCAGATAGATAATTCAAATGGGGAATAAGCACAATCAGTGTGTCATATTCGTTGGCATTGTTCTCTTCTATACACGATGACAATGAGAAATATTTGGGTAGATTTATTATCAGCTACCTATGTTCAAGTTAATAAATTAAATTAATTTTGTTTGAATTTGTCAGCTATCGCATTCAGCACGTACAATGCTACGTGCTCGATATATTACTCACCTGGTTGGCTTCCAGTTGACTTACATCTTTGGGAAGGATGATTGACTTGGGCACTTTGAACCAAGGTACTTCATGGATTGCTTTACCTGTCCCCTTAATCAACAAACCATCAACAATGCATCAACAAACCATAAACACCAGAGTGAATGGAAAGACACCATTTAGGCTTAAGCAATAGGAAGGGTGTGATAGTCTATAAGAGCAAATAGCAAGGTACAATGCTGCATCAGTGGTGGCCGTAATTGTATATGTGCATCAGTGCGATGCAATATTTAGAACACGTGTTTCTAGGAGAAGCGTGAAAGATCACAAATGTCTTGAAACACTGCATATCTATTCATCTGAAACTATCGAAATTACGTATATCATGACATCAATTCATGCTTCCTGCGAATGCTTCTTGCGGATAGATACATGGCAGGCCATACGATTTTTCTTCAAAACATCAATTTTTCTAACCAATATTTAGCTGACTTATGGAAAAAGCACTACAGCATGTTGGTTCTATCATCGCGTTACGCGATCACTCGATCCACGCGTGTGCTACCGCAAGATAGAGTAAACATGGCTAGATGTTCTGGGGTAGATAGGTAGACAGGTATTGGTAGGTTGATAGGAGGTGTAGATAGGACAGGTATAGGTAGGTAGGATGCTGGTAAATAGGTGCATTAGTATGTTATATATATATATATTATTGATTATAGTGTTGAGTATCTTTTTTCCTCTTTGTAGGCTAAAAGTATCTTCCTTTTATGGGCTTCACCCAGATGGCCCCTGTGGTTCTTATTAAGCCTGAACACCCTATGACTTTATGACAGGCGTAGTCATACATGATCAGTCACAGGCACTGTATGACTATAACTTATCATGTAATTAGTCAACACGTCGTGTGCGACTTAACTCAAATATATGCTCTGTCTATGTATATTGGATGCCCATAGCATATACGATTTGTAAGACTGCTGTTTGGTCTCCATATAATTATGAGTGACAACCTGTCCTGTCCCGTTTGGTGCCTGCAGCCGGCAAGAAAGGACATGTCACGTAGCAAAAGTACTTTCCAGGAAATTCGATCACAGATCACAGCTCTGACCTGCAACGTGTATTCGAGCTGGGAACTAATTAATATTCACCGGATTTGATTCGATTAGATCAAAGAATTTCAATCCGCATTGTGCTCTATATTTCAGGCAATTAGAATAGGTTGCATTCCGACTGTACGGGCCAGACGGCTGCAGAGAAGTCTAGTCTACGGACAATTTTGCACGTCTGCTGCAAAATATATTGTGCTGGATACAGAGGTGGGAATTTGTGTATATTCTGCAGCCTTGATATATCCGGCGATTTTCATCCTTACAATTAGACCTATGGGAATATCCGAGATCAAGATTATTTCAAAATTATGTCCTTCACATTACTCCCCCACACATTCAAGCCCCTCCACCACAAAAAAAAATATTTGGTAACGCTCATCCACTGACTGGCTGGAAGGTAGCAATAAACTATCAAGCAACGGCGTATTTTCACTACAGAAGGTGATGCTGTACCTGTTGACAAGGAGACTGCATCTCTCAAAAAGAGCATATCCAGAAGAATTCGCTTTTCAAGCAAAGAATACTGCGCCGCCTTACCAGAGACTGCATTTCCCCACAACATGGTAACAATGCTCCCAGATGTCTGCTGGCCCGGTACTCCTCTGTTAATGCTACTTTACTTCGGACTTTTTAGGTAGCCTTTAAGCCATCCATACTGACAGTGTGAAACTTTCACGCTCCTAGACCCGTCAATTTGGCATCTTTTGTCGTGAACAAATATGTCTGATCAGACCACGTGGCGGAGTTATTGCGTCATTAGTAAAGTTCTGAACGGGTTCCCGGGCTGCTTGTTGTCAATTTCGGAACTTCGGCTCGTGTCATTATTCATCAACCACTGGACGATTTTCGAGTCGCTGCCATTTTACTTCCCACGTCCTTTTTAGGAGGCGGACGTGGTGGAAGGGAAAAATCCCGCAATGCAAGTCAGAGTCAGAGTCCCTCTGTTGAGCGTACGGATGGATGATGTTCACAGAGGGTGAAAACCTGCATTAGACAATTAAACACCTGCTCTGTCTTCTCATAGATGGTTGTAAAAATCATCATCAGCCTGGTCTGACTAATAGCGAGAACTGCGGCGACTACCTGCAATCGTGGATTGTGGAAGCTCACCACTGATAAAAAATTTACTCTGAAACAGAGCATCGTATAACTTGTCTGCTTTTCCAATATCATGCAGCCTGGTTTCAGCTCGGTGCTGACAATGTGTTTCCTCCTTAAAGCTGTGTAAGCACCGTCTCTACAACCGCCACTGATCAAGTGAGGATCAATAAGTGTAATGGGAAACTTGAAGACCTTCAAGAGAGCACCCAATGCACGCCTTGAAGTCGTACCGGAGTTTTACTCGTGCTCGCGAAGTGTTCCAACAGTACGAATGAAGAGTTCAGAAAGCGTTGCACAGACGCGAGTCATTAACGTGCATTGTGATGACCATTCACCGGGTCAATGAAGTGTTCAAACACGACGACGAATGGAAACGTCCGCCATTGTGCGATTCGTTGTGGACAGTAGCGTAGTGCGATACCGGACTCCGGCTCAGGTGAAGGTTAGTCTCAATATGTTCCCGTTGGTGTCGACTTGTGTTCAGCGATGTACCGACATGTTCTTTTGTGCATTATTCTCACATGTAGTGGATTGTAATGCCTTTTGGCGCTATTTTTCATTGAACATTGATAGATGAGAACCATGGGAACAGTTCCAGCTGTTGAACACTTGCCATTTTCCAATGCATGCAAAATATTTGTAACGATGAAACATCATGTTGAAGGTCATGTCGGCCAAGCTAGGATACTTCTATTTTTATTTCTATCGGAGGTTATTTTCTAATCCTATCTGGATCATCGGAACTTTTTACAGGCGATGTACCAGCTCCACAGAAGTCATCCCATTCGTAGTAGTACCACATATGTGGATGCTTACTATTGTTCGGACCTCTATGGCAGGGGCATAGTTCAAAATCCATCAAAGGAGGGGGAGAGGATATATGCTTGTATGTTAGCTACATTCATTCCCTTGTACGGGCACTTGTGTCTTTCTGGTATGAATGCATATGCATGTATGTACACGTGTATGCATGAAGTCCAGGGTCGCCAGTATCCGATGCATTTTCCAAAATTGACGAGATTTGTTTTTCAATTTGTACCTCCAAAAACTCACCGACTATGTCCGACCCTAGGTCAAATGTCCCCACCCCTAAATATGCCACTGCCATATGGCTCCATATATACATATCACACAACGCCCTCTGAAGTTAAGTTTTATCAAAGGGAGCAGGAAGATAGTGGCAATAGGTGAAATTGGTCGATATATTACATATTTTCTTCCTTTTTTAATCACACACAACCTGACATATATCCCCTTATGACGTGGCGAATCAGTAACCTGGCATGACATCTTCATTTTTTCTCCATCGGGTCGGCAAAGAGTGCCTCATAAGCCCATGCCAATTGGCGATGCACTAGCGCGGTCTGTCTGTCTGTAGTCGTCAATAAACCTCAGGGAAGGGTTACAGCAATGTGTCCTGCACGGACGAGAGGGGTCGGTTCTGCCTCCTGCCTGCTTAACTTGAGAGGATACGGGCCGATTTCATTGCTTTTGGAGGCAACGACAGAGCTCAACAAGGTGGGCTCAGCTAAGTCAAATATATTGACCCAAGTGATACACGTCACGCCAGAAGTCATTCCAAAGCTTAACAGTTCACCTATTTGGCAAAGTTCGGTTTTAGTCGAAAATCAGAACTTAAAGCAGCGCAGACACTGAATGTGGGTGCCATCATGGGTCCTACACCCTACGATAGCCAAAAAAGGCACCCATGAGTATTGATAAGATCGAGGTCATGGTGGGTCAAGTGATATTCTGAGGTCAAATATTGCATATCGAAGCTGGTCTTATACCCATGCGGTGCATGTTTCCCGTAAAAAAACGCCGGGAACTTGAAATATGCAATAACAACTTGTCCGAGCACATTGGGTGTGTATGTCCCCATTTTTTAATTTGTGTTGAATTTTGTATAAAAGAATAGTGGAAAGGCCCACAAAATTTAAAGCAACGTCAAAGGCTAGTGCCGCTGATGCTGGCTCCATGCTGACCGCAAACAGTACGGCGACGGTGTGCGACAGTCAATTTTTTACATTACTGAAACTAGCACTGGACATTTGGTATGCCATATCTCAGTAAATTCGAAAGTTATTGACTGGTAATTTTCCATGAATATCCTCAGCCTGAGCCCGAATTACTGATATTCTGGGTTGAGAAAAAAGCCGAAACATTTCGAGAAAAAAATATTTCACGCATTTTCCCCAAAACCATGCACAAAATTACATAATTTTGAGATCGCAATATCATTGCCCATTAAATGCGCTGTCACTTGGCGAAAGCTGATCATCAATATCTTTTTTTCCTCGATTGCCTTGCGTTTTTTTCTGTAAGCCCTTCATTTCGTTCAAAGGTTGCGGGAGGTGATGTCATTCTGACGTCACTCACGTCCGACTCATTGTGGGGCAGAATATCGTTTTCGAACACACACTGTGGAATTGAAGTGCGAACACGCACTGATATTTGGACACATTTGCGATGACGCTATAATGTCTAAGCGTCTAAAAAATCATATCCAGAGATATGAGTGCATACCTTCAGGTTCCACCTTAGTACAACAACAAGAAATGCCCTTTAATTTATAAATAACACATGTATAATGTAAATAATATCAGCATTGCATTTTTCTGAGCCCCTGCCATTGATTTAAATAAATGTATCCTAACTTTTCGTGCAAGGTAATAGCCACCCAAAGAGGGTTCAGGGAGAGACCAGAGAACCAATGAGGGTCTGTACCCTGGGGTCTGGAGTCTGGAGCTTGGAGTTCCTCCTGGAGTCTCCATCCATGCACCGAAGAAACTTATCACCTGATAAATCCATATATCCCAAAGTTATAAGTCTGTAATATGTGTCAAGGTCGGGTCGGGCTGTGTTGGGTCCCACAATATCACAGTCCTATGACTGTAAAGTGTATAGTAAACTTCACTCAGTCTTCGGCTTCGCTGGTAGTGGAAGCTGGAGACATATTTTTCAGAGCGGCTTGACAGTTTATCGTGCGAAATAATATCAGCTTAGATGGATCACAGAGAAACCAAAACATTATTTTCCTGACGAAAAACAGCCATGATGTGTGCATCCCATCCCAGACTGTCTCATGGGCTGATAAGTCACCTGGTTTTCTTTTTTATTTGTTCTATATGGCAGAACTGGAGTGCAACATTCATATACTTTTACATAACGGCTTTCATGGAATATTTTACCTCCCCTCTTTGTCGTACTTAACAAACCGCGTCTTTAGTCAGGAATATCTAAGCTTGTCCACTTTAGATACAAGTATCATTTTCCTAAGGTCTACTAAAAGTATCCCAAATCCCATGACTTTATTTGCCTTGATGACTAGGATGGATGAAACACTCCTTTAATCCCGTATACCGGGCCGACCATGATAACAATGTGCCTGCAAGTGGGATGTGTCCTGCTGAATGTGATAGTGAATAGCATTTGCAGAGGCTGTGGGTAACAACGTGTTTGTAGTCAGCTGAATGATATAATGGTTAGAAGATCGCTGGAAATTGAGAGGATAATGGAATTAATTTCGATTTTGAATGACCTAGCTTTTGTTCCAAGCAACAGAGAGAAATGCGGTGAACGACATTGCGTAGCTACATCCTTGAGCGTTTAGAGTTATTGGGAACATGCTTATCAATCGCTTTTGCTTGACTTACCAGGTCGAGTCGAGCAAGTTAATGTCGGGGTGAGGTCAGCCATCCGGCATCGCCTTAGCTTCAGAAACTTGGTTGAAAAGCAAATGCGATTTAGTGTCTCGATGTTGATGAGTCGCAAACTGAAGAATTAGTCTTACACAGTTGCACGTACACAGGTCAAAGTCACCGATTCCCTCGACTTCAAATACCTGAAAATATGTGATGAAAGTGTATTTGTATTTGCATTTAGGCTCTCATCCACAAAGTGAGTTTTGGGCAGCCGTGTCATACGGGTGCATGCATGTCAACCATAAATTATAAATAAAATAAGGACTAAACGATGAGCTCGGTTGAATGCTTCGTTTATGGAAATACCTGGTGAATTCGTTAAAGCAACAGGACTCCTTCATCTTCTGCCGAGCTGACTTCGACGCCGACATTGAGCGGCAGCCCGAGACGGCCGGAGGCAGCTGATTCCAAGAGGCAGCGGCTCAAATCGAAACTCCTCCGCGTGCATACTAGCAGGCATCTCGACAGCCCAAGGGCGCCCGCCGATCGGGTTACGCGCGGCGACACCTCGGAACGGGCTCGAAACATGTTACGCAGAGCTTGAGTGCCCGAGCCTCTTCGGAGCAGCGTAAATAATTTGGTGACATACGACCTTCCCACCAGACGCTCGACACTGCACCACCGCCAGGGAATGGGCATTCATAACTCGACAGTGTCATGACAGAGATTACAGCGGAGCCGATCTTGATTATCTGGGTGTAATCGAGGGTTTTTCTCTGGTACACGGGTATTCTGCTCGTGTTTTGAGACACAGCGTAGCCGTGTTTACAGATTCATTTTTCTAGTGTTCTAGGGTTGAACATTTGAGACATGACGTTATTCAGTGCTTTAAGGGTATCATTTTGTCAGTGACAATTATACAGGAAGGAATTACGAGCCAGATAGAATAAGTGAAGCCCTTCAAGGAACTCGTCTTACCTTTAGGGTACGTCGCTGACGCAAAAGTAACAGCAGTTTCAACGGATAGTGATATGAGTTGATATTCTACATTCAACACAAACGCAAGCAGATATATTAATCGCTTATTGATGGTTGAGCCAAGATGCATGGCAGCTTTCATATAATTGGTCTATGCTTTTCCGGAATATCCAGTTATTCTGAAAAGACGTAAAAGCCGAAGTAGGTGAGCCTCAAAATAAGCCGAACGATGAACGAAAGCGTTCTTCTCGGTTAGGCGCTAAAGCCGTTCAGCTTTGATAAATTGTCCTACGGGCCACGTTTTCCCAATGTTACGACATATGCAGTGACAAAGACATGGACATACCTAGGGTCAAGGATAGGGTCATACAGAACATATCCAAAAGCAGACATAAGTGAGTACAGAGAAAGCGACATGGACACTGACGGAAGTGGGAACAGTAAAATAAACATTGGAATACGCACAGAGGCAGATATAAAGAACTGCAAACGAAGACAGATACAATGACAGAGATACATATAATGATCGGACAGATACGCAGAGAACGACAGAGAAATTGTCATAACCACATACGGAGACATATACAGAGAGAAACATAGATACAGAGTCATATACAGAATACATATCATACATATCTATACATATCTTTTAGCAGGATACGAGACAGAGACAGAGACCAAGACAAACAGAGGTAACTCCATAGACGGGGACAGAGACGATTACAGGGGTAAATGCAGCGACAGAGCCATAGCCTGGACAGAGCTGGTGCAACGTCATTACTCTGCAGTTTCCTCAAGAAATTCCGGAGTTCTGCAGGGCATGCGTTGCTTGGTTTTCCCAGACACGTCAAAACAAACGCTAACATTCAATGTCAGAAGTCCGGTATCCAAGATACGTACAGAAGACGCTATTGATCTCAGTTATGGAGCTTCCAGCCGGAAAATAATTGTAAAGACTGCCTACAGTCACAGCCCAATCAATGTCTCGATAGCGTGGAAATGGCACCGCTTCCAGGAATGCCGACGCCAGTTTTTGCGACACAGCCCAGAGCGTGATGCTATAGATGCCATTACCGGATCGGCCACAAAAACCGCCGTCCGTGACTGGCAGGTCTCTGTGGGTGTTCCGACGCGCTGAGTCTGCTCCTCCCCGACGCAGTTGCATCACACCTGGCTCGTGGCGCATGGCGGCATAAAGCGTGCGCGCTCGTCGTTCTCCGTTCTGCCGCATTTCGGGGCGTACGTCTGTGTACACGCTCTGCCGCCGAACAATAGCCGGTTTTTGTCGGGCTCGGCGCGCACGCCAGGCTGAGCACTGACGCAGCGTGCACAGTCCACTTTCATCCGTGTCTCTCGGAGCTCTTAATGGCCGCCGGCTATTGTGCGCGCCGAGGAGGCAATGCCACGGAAAGGCGAGGCAATAGCACGTTCGCCTCTGGCGGCCAACGGGTCAAAGCGGTGTCCAATTTCCCCCCGGTGGTACCGACATCGATGGACGGATTCCGTCAGACAGAAGGCTTGCAATGTTCAAATGAAGTTTATTGAGAGGCTGGTCTAAGAGCACCTGCTCTTTGGACTTTACAATGAAAAACATCCACACTCCTTGCGAGATCCTGAATTTGTAAGTGTTTCCAAACAGGACAAGTGCAATTGCGCATGATGCACATGATTACGCAGATGCATTGACACAATTGTTTTGTCATTGTGAGAAAAATAGGCTATTTATGTGCATATCACGAATGAAAATAGCGCAACGTAAAATAAAATATTCCGACCGACATTTCCAAGGTAAGTTTGTTTTCTTCCATGCAAAATGACTTTATTGAAAGATGCAGAATTCCAGACCATGGGTCATCTTCGGCAGGTCAGATAACTATCTTCGTTAGTTCTTTCACACGGCCGTTCTAAGCATGCTACAGTTGCAGGTACCCAAACACTTTTGATAGTCACTTTTGCTCATCCGGTACATACGTTTCACAGTACATTGACATTACAGGGATGACATGACTTACATCGATATGGTTCTGTAGCATACTATGTACCGTTGTGTGTAGCAGTCCGCATGGCTTGTCATTTGAATGGCCATATTAATTGCATTGTTTGGTCAGCAGGGTACTATGTAGATTTCAGATAACTGTATGCAGATCAAACAAGTAAATTATATATTGTACGATTGTTTTCAGGATATTTACAGACTGGAGGATGGTCAGAGGTTTACGGAAATTATTTGTTAAATGAAGCTATATGGGAATGAGTATTTCACAAAATTCATCTTACGATAATTTCCCAATTATTATATTTAAGTTCGGAAGCTACACAGTCTAGCGCGATTGACTACACTGGTGCGTGACTATTCAGCTATCCAGCCAATGTCAAATCCTAGTTGTTTATATTTCCGTGCAGACTCACATGCAACTGAGCATGTATGATGGTATTTACATGTAACTGGAGCTTCTTTTTAACATGGCCAGCGGTGCAACCAGTGCAACGTGGAAATGATCACCACTCAGCAATTGCGCTATCACTCAATTGTCGTTCGTGGCTACGAGACAAAAACAACATTTCATAAAGAAAGGTAAAATGATCACATGTGTGATTTTTGGTTCAGTCATGATTTTTGTTTCATAAAACATTCAAAAGATTCAGACGATAAAAATAATCATTTTCCCTTTGCTATTATCCACGGCTCTGTAAAAAGAAAACAAAGACTTCGTCCCATGTTGAGAGATGGGACTTTCGAGCTTTTGACTCGCTTGGATCAGCTGTTGCAAGTTTCGCTTTCTGGAAGGCCACATGGTAAACTTGATAATCTTCACATTTTCTTTAGGGGACAACTCTACTTACACCATTGCCTTGATAACATCATTGGGCAAGTTTGAAAACTAATATATTTTGCTTGCTAGCCCGAGAGACATTAACGGCACGACCCGAAATCTCTGAACCTGCGTGTGGTAGCCATGATGTATGGATGTCCAGTCGTCGGGTCACCTCGTGCTGACCTCGGTGAAAGTGAATTTTCGACTAGGGTCAACAGAGCGCGTGGTCGACTCAGCAGGCGGCCATCCGACCTCGGCGCCAGGTGTGAACGTCAGCTCAGAGGGAAAAAGGAATGACAGGCAATTTCACCTTGTATCTGGAAGGCATTGCAAATGTCCACTACGTTTGAGCCGGGGTGCGAACATTTCTGAATAGATTGCAGAGCTAACAATGTTGCAGAACATGATACGACTAACAATATACCCTTTGCTTTTCTCCAATAAGTTCTGGCGGTTTGAGTGGAACGACGGTGTGAATTTCTAATAATTATTTCACATATTACGAACTTATTCGATACGAAATAGTCCATAGCCGAAGACAATGAACTCAGCCAAAAAGTGGCGAGGGCGATGACATCCACTCTGAACTCCTTAATATCTCAATGTAGGTGACACATTTCCTGCCGTCGCCAAAGGCGGTGTCTGCGGACGTATGGCTGAACGACCTGACTCGTCTTGAGGTGGAAGCGATGTCAAAGCCACGAGTTCTGACCCACATGTTCTGGGACTATTCTCAGCAAACACACACCACCAGGAGAGCTCCGCTAAGCTCCGCTAAGCATTGCTCTTAGACAACTTGGAAAACGTGCAAATTTTATGAAGCAGAAATATATGCGTATATAATGGAAGCGGTTTCTAGGGCCTTAGACAGGTCAAATAAATTAGAACTTCCAGTTCCAAAGAGTCATTTCATACAGCTCGTGCGTACATGTGTGGAATTTGGAGCACTACAGTTTCAGGGGGAAGAATATCGGCAAATCAACGGCCTCACCATGGGCTCACCATTGAGTCCAGTTCTGGCATGTTTGTTTATGGAAACCCTCGAGGCGGACAATTTCAAATCTATGATTGGCCCCAACTCCCTCTGGCTGAGATACGTAGGTGACATATTGGTGATTGTTGATCAAGACACTGATCTTGATGCGGTCAACACAAATATTAACGCGGTACATCCATCGATCCAATTCACGTTAGAAAAGGAAAAAGAAAAAGATAATGAGGCTGAGATTCCTTTCTTGGACACACTGATCAAACGCTGTGACAGCAGATGCACATTTTCAGTGTACAGAAAGCCCACTAACAAAAACGATATTTTGCACTACTTCTCGGGTCACAGCCATGAAACAAAAACGGGGGTCCTAATGGGCTTTTTCTTAAGGGCTCATAGAATATGCAGTCCTGAGTGCCTCGCAGAAGAATTTATTTTCATCAAGGAGTCTTTCAAGTTGCTGAAATATCCAGAGGGTCTGATAGTGAAGTTGCGCCAAAAGCGAAAAAGTGATGTGCATGACAAAGGCCAAGCAACGAGTTTTGACGAAAAGGTGCATATCAGTACCGGAAACACAGGGAGCAGCCACCATCTCCCGATTCACAAAAGACAAAATCAACATCAGTCTCTCAGCAGGGGTCGAAATCAAAGACATAGTCAAGAAAGGGGTCCGCAACGTGAACGAAAAAAGCGTAGTCTACAAAATTCCTTGCGCGGGAGAATGTGGAAAAAGTTACTATGGGGAAACGGGACGGGGGATAGGGGCTAGAATTAGGGAACATCGTTCAGACCTCAGATACCATAGAATTTCTAATGCTATGGTGGTGCATGTTGATGAAGAAGACCATCTCCCAAATTGGAAAGAAGCATCTGTTCTTAGTGGTGGACTTGGGAAGAGGTGTCGGAAGACAGTGGAATCCGCGTATATTGCCACACGTGAGAATATCAATGGTGTTTCTGGTAGTTTCAAAATTGCAAGTGTTGTAGCGGAACTGATTGTGGAACATATTGAAAAAGGATAGGTTAAACATCACTGTCGTACTTATTTGGTCGTTTCCAATGTACTGTTTTCACTGTCTGGTTCATTCAGTATCAACACATGCGAAGTGCTTTATGATTGATGTCTCGTGACCTGTGTTCGAATTGGGAAAGAAGAGAGGGGGAAAAGTAAAGGGAAAAAAGAGGAAGAGGAGAACTGAAAAAAAGAGAAAACAAAAGAAGAAAAAGACGACAAGTGCTAAATACTCCCATGCCTGTAAATTGTTCATAGCTTGAGAAAGTTGTGAGCCGAAACGTTGTGAATAAAGCTATGCTCCCATTGTTCTGTGTTTTAGCAATTTGTCATTCCATCTTAACTAGTACAAATATATATATATGTATATATAAATATAAATATAAATATATATATATATATACTATATATATATATATATATATATATATATATATATATATATATATATACATATGCATGCATATATACATAACCTTACCATCATTTTCACTTCAGGGGTGATCCTCCAATGAGGTTTACCCTCAACAATGGGTTCATTGGGAGCATGCTAGATTAAGTAGAGTAGCGAGGACATAGAGAGCAAGCCAACATTAACTGGGACAATATCCACTCAAAAGTTGATCGACACCAATGGGTGGGATGTCTAGGGGGATAGGGAGTGTGATGCTACTCAATGGCAGGTCTTGACGGCATTAAATAATCGAAAACATGAACAACACTGGATCACGAATTGAACTGGACAACATTGGATCACGAACATGAACGCTTCACGATAGTAATATCACGCTTGATATTTTGCAAGCTAGTTAGTAGATTGGTCATATCTGAGGTATTTCTGTACATATTTTGGCATTTCCGACACCTCCTCGAGAAAGCACCTGGTGGCACCCATCAGCCCGAATCTCAACCTCGCGGCCACATAATCCTGAGAACATCCCTGGATCTGCACTACCACCACCCACCCGCGACAAATGCCTGATGACACCTCTGAATTGGCACCCTATCCTTTTTAGCGAAGGTTGGGATTTTGAAGTATCGGAAACTTCACTGAGTCGGCCTTGCCGCCACTCTCCGGGGCATATTGGCGATGACGCCGGCTAAATGAACTCCTCGCTACCAAAAATTTTAGCATCCGGAGAAATCCCGAAATTTATCGGATCCACAGCTCCCTCCTGTCCCTGCTTGAACACATCTTCCTGATCACGCCCCTCAATCAGCATCTTCACCATCACACCAGTCAAATCAGCATCTCATCAGTCCGGACACAAAATTCTGCAAACGATTTTGAATCGGTTCCTCCACCACACCATCGGCACAACTCTTCGCTGATGCTCACAGATTGGTCGCTAATTAGCACTCTCGTCGCCCTACTCCCTCCTCTCGCCCTCCCCTCACACCCCAGCCCGACAGAAATTCGCAGCGACGTTACCGAAAAGGCGCCTCCACATTGTGTTCTACTGCACACAGTTGGCGCAGTTCGCAATAGGCGCCTCCACCCTGTGTTCTGCTGCACACAGTTGGCGCAGTTCTCAATAGGCGCCTCCACCCTGTGTTCTGCTGCACACAGTTGGCGCAGTTCGCAATCAGCTGGCTGCTCTCTTAGCTCGAAAAAAATGTGTCTGTCGGACAATGCTGGCATTGTTTTACATTACTTCGTCTGTTATCGAGATGATGTGTGCCAGTTCCATGAACAGATGCAGAATATCACCCGACACACGATCCAATGTTGAGTTGTGATCCCTATGTTGAGCTTGAACACTTCAGGGTGCATTCCTCCCGACCTCCCCACCCACGGAATAAGCATTTCCCCGGCGAACACAGCAGAATCTCCAAACGGCATCATTCAGCCACATTTTTCTGAGGTGGACTTCATGCCCACCTCCCATGCACACGGTCATTCTCTCCTCACATGACACCATTGTGCCTGCCGGAGACCCTGTTACACCCGCACATTGTGCCTGCCGAGACCCTGTTACACCCGCACTTTCTCCCATGACACCATTTGCCTGCCGAGACCCTGTTACACCCGCACATTGTGCCTGCCGGAGACCCTGTTACACCCGCATTTTCCCATGCACCATTGTGCCTGCCGGAGACCCTGTTACACCCGCACATTCCCTACATGACCATTGTGCCTGCCGCAACCCTGTTACCCCGCACATTGTGCCTGCCGGAGACCCTGTTACACCCGCACATTCTCCAATTATGCCAGCTAGTCATTGCTCTTTCGTTGCAGTGAAAAACACACTTTTTACTGAAGTATTTTGTGCTGATGGGCACAATATCAGGTGCAATGTTCGGCTTGCTTACGCCGTAAATCAGGTCCCCTTTGGTAGTCATTATGCTATTCTGATCAGTCTGTCTGTCTGTCTGTCTGTCTGTCTGTCTGTCTGTCTGTCTATCTGTCTGTCTGTCTATCTGTCTGTCTGCATTCTGTAGCACATTTATTTGTATCATGTATGTGTCATGAACCATTTCTGTGGCATTGCATCATGCTTATCAGGCGAATGCATCCGGGCATTCGTGGTGGACATCACATCAATGTAGGTAAAATGGGATTAGTGCTTAGTATTTCACAGCATAATCAGTGAATCTCTTCATTTCACCTGTCTCCATTTCACCTACCACCAATTGCTTAGTGTCTACAAAGATAATTAATTGAAGCAGACGAAATTGATGCAAATCTCAGTTTCGTGAAACCGGGCTAATCTTAAATTTCTAACAAAATATTGCTTTGCATTATACAACGCATTATACAATATTGCATTTCGCAAATTTCATTCCCAGATCGGCTTATTCATCACCGGAATCTTACTCCGCGATGCTGCTGAACCCCAGACACATTCAACTGAGTCACCGCACCAAGACCCGTCCGAGACGTGCTCGTCGGAAGTGCACTGGAGTCGGCTCACGATTTGCCAAAACGGCTCGTCAACTTTTCCGACAGCAACAGTTTCTGGCCGGCCGCCGGACCGGATCGGAAAATGGCGCGCCGCTCGTGTAAATACCCGGGAGTTGTGCGGCCGGATGGCCTGCGGCGCGGCGGCACTGCCGGCGCGTCTGTCACGTGCACGGCAACACACAAAGGGGTGGCCTACTCCATTGTCCGGTCATTCAGCCGAGCTGTGACGGACGTCTCGCCGCCGCTCAGTGAAGCCGCCCCCGACAAAGACTTCGCCGGTGCGCGAGTCGGAGCGGCCGGTGCATGCGAATCGGTGATCCATCTTGTTTTTTCTTCTCGTCGATGAATGCGAGGGTGATGTTGATACGGTGCGGAGCTGCAGTGGAGGTCCGGTCATGAACCTGGCGGCGCGCCGGCCGTGCGGTTAGTTAAGAGGTCATTGCGACCAACAATGTGCACTGCTTGTACTATGCGCGGTGCATCTATTGGACGGCCATTCTGCAGTCTCTCGTTGATGAGTTCCGTGCCATATAACACCGATGAGTGCAAATTATTTATCATGAATAGCCGACACAAAGTAACAGCTAATTCTAAGTAAGGAAGTATGCATGGGCTCTTAGAACTATTCTTACATAATTGTACGACTCCATAAATAGCAACGAATAGTGCCGATTATTATTGGACTATCGTGCAAGGCACAAAAGTATTACCTTGGTTATATACGACTTCATGCGAGATATATGACATAATAATTAATTTATCTACGTAGCATATTTGCACTGATCAATACTTGGGCTATGGGCATGCATAGTGCTGCATGTAGTGCGACTTATTCTTACAACAAATGGCAACCAACATCTTAGCGTTTCCTGCCTAATTACCGAATCGCAGTCATGGTGACCATAACTCACGTCATATTTTCATTCATTAAAAATGCTTTTCACTCATCTGATTGCAAGTCCCAGACAGGTGCGAGCACCACGAACAAGCGACATCCACTACACGGCGTCGCCAAAGGGAAGATGAGGCAATAACTAGATGACGCTAACTGAATTTCTGCTTGCCGAATTGAAGCCGGATTTGAGTGGCTGATTCAGGATGCAAAATGTCGACGAAACGTTCAACGAACATGCAATGAATAAATGGAGAGGGAGGAGGTTGGGTTTAGTTTATTACGCGAACGAGGTTGTAAGAGCATAACACGGATTGAAAAATGTAATTCATTCCAATCCACATCAGTATGAACCAATCAGATTTGCATCCGTATCCGTATCGGATAGTATCCGTAAACGATAATATGCGATCTGCATCCGCATCCGAACCGTACCGTATGCGTAGCGCCCACGCTAGTTACGGGCAAGGAACAAAACAATGAAGGAAGATAATTACAGGCAAATAATGAACAAATAAAATGTCCTGGCTGTTTTTCTCATATGCTGATATGCCAGTCACCCAGTTTCATTTTTTACTTGTTACATGTGGCAGAACTGATTCATATACTTCTACATGACGGCTTTCATGGAGTATTTCACCTCCCCTCTTTATCGAAATATACAAACCGTGCCATTAGGTCAAGAATATATAAACTGGCGTACTTTAAATAATTGTATCACTGTCCTAAGGTCAGCTTTTTGTGCGTAAAAGTATCCGAACTCCCATGACCATATTTACTTTGTTGACTAGAAAGGATGAAGTACTCCGTTAATCCCGTATGCCGTGCCTGCCATGGTAACAATGTAGCTGCACGTGGGATGTGTCCTGCTGAAGGTCATAATAAATATAATCTGCAGAGGCTATGTGTAACAATGTGATGGCAGCTGAATAGCATGATGGTTAGATGATCACTAGACATTGAGAGAACAATGAAATGGATTTGAAGCTGGAATGCTTTAACTTTGTTCTAAATCAACGTAGAGAAATGTGGTGAACGGTATTGTGTAGCTACATCCTTGAACGTTTATAGTTCCTGGGAACATGTTCGTCATCTCTTTTGCTTGACTTCTCAGGTCGAGTCGAGCTGGTTACTGTCGGGGTGCAGTTAGCCATCCGGCATCGCTTTGGCTTCGGAACCTTGGCTGCAAGACAAATGCGATTTAGTGTCTCAATGTTGATGATCTGCAAACTGAAGAATTAGTCCAACACAGATTGCACGTGCACAGGTCAAAGTCACCGATTCTCTCAACTTCAAATACTTGAAAATATGTGATATACTTGCATTTGTATTTGCATTTAGGCTCTCATCCCCAAAGTGGGTTTCGGGAAACCGTATCCTACGGTTGCATGCATGTCAATCATAAATTATAGATAAAATAAGGACTAACGATGAGCTCGCTTGAATGCATCGTTGATGGAAATACATTGCGAATTAGTTAAAACAAAATGACTCCTTCATCTACCGCCGAGCCGACTTCAAAGCCGACATTGAGCGGCAGTCCGAAACGGCCGGAGGCAGCTGATTCCAAGAGGCAGCGGCTCGAATCAAAACTCCTCCGCGTGCATACTAGCAGGCATCTCGACAGCCCAAGGGCGCCCGCCGATCGTGTTACGCGAGGCGACACCTCGGAGCTGGCTCGAAGCATGCTACGCAGTGCTTGAGGGCTCGAGCCGCTTTGGAACACCTGACATAATTTGGTGACATACAACCTTCCCACCAGGCACTCGACGCTGCGCCACCGTCAAGGACTGTTGAAGATGACAATTATCGAACAGATGGCACTCAGGGAACAACAACGGATACCATCAAAACAAAACCACATTTCTCGATCTCGTTTAAAACAAATTGTTTGATAAAATCGAGGGCGCATTTTGTTCAGTTAAATTATCCAACAAACTTTGAAAGCAATTAAACAGCTTGCTATAGCATTTAGGCACCGCAGTTACATCATAATTGAATTGGGCGTGCAAAGATACCCTGGTTGAATATTTGCACTCCCTGATAGTATGGCTGGGATGTTTTGGATGGAGTCGATGTCACCCGACTGAAACGTCTGGCGTGAGTGCTGCACAAACTCGTCATGTGGCTGGCATTTAACTCGAACTAGTCCAACGCCAGTCTAGACTACATCACTATCTTGTCTCATTATAACGTGCGCTCTGCCAAGTCTCGGTCGGAACAACACGACCTCATGCTCCTGTACAACATTGACCATGTGAGAATCGACAGCCCGGATCTGCTATTAGCGTCCAGCCTGTCTGTGCCGAGGCGCCAGACACGTACACTTACTCTGTGGAATGTTCCTTTGTCAAGAGCAAAGCTGTTCAGTGTAGCATGTTCACTAGCATACCCTACCTAGGTAACCCATGCCTCAACTCTTCTTTGATGCATTATATTTTCATGTCCATTACGCTCTCTTATAAGTGGAACATCCAAAGCTTCGCCAACGCATTAGGCACATTCTAGTAATCTGACGTACACCCAGTGTGTGGGTGTGTGGGTGTATCTTTATTGACAGCGGGCTCTATGTATTGTGACTGAGCTATCTTATCCGCTGACTGCAGCAGTAATCGAGCAAATGAGCCTGTTGATGCCTATCCAATACAAATGAAAATACAAAAGTACAAACTTAGCCTACCAACACTTAAAGCAAAGTAAATTCGTAAACAAATAAATAAAGTGAACAAAAGTAAACTTAACTTCTGGAGCGCCTGGAATGCATGTAGCATCGGGACATTTCAGGTCCTACCTCAATGATCTGATCTGATAATGACTTGAATCATGGCATGCTATTAGAGTACATAATTTGCCATTAAGTACATACATTCTGCGTTTAAAGAATATTGATCGGTAGCAATGCTATACGCAAGGATACATTTTTATAGATGAACCCAGCATTTAACTTAGGACCCTGGCCTGAGGTCACGTGTGGTTTTCTTCTTGACCACCTGTCTATTCACCCATGTTTATCTTTTGACTGCATCTGGCATTGTTTGTTTATGAAAAACAATGCACATCTCACAACCGTATTCAGACGAGGTCGTGAACTGAATTTGACCCGTCCTAGCTCTTATGTGCCAAGTGCCCAGAAGGCTCTTTGACATAATGTGAGCAAGTGACGTATCAGAAGGAATGTCAAACTTGAAAGTACCACCGTGAATGGTTCAGGAGTCTCTTTGGAAAAATATCAGCGTGGGGGGATTGATCTCCTACCTCACACTGAGAGGGTTAAAGCCTTCACATGTTCTATGCAATTTTGGTTTACAGGACATCAGCATCATCTAGCGTGAATATTATATTGTGGAGACTACACACTCGTGATTAGAACAAAGGGAAGGCAAATGTTTTGTAGAACTGTAATGACCATGGCAAAGCTTGTGAGTTCCAATGCGTATCCCATCCATATCCCTTTATTTTGTTCATGTCACATGCAATCAGCTATGCTATTCGTACCAAACGGACATTCGTCGAACATGCAGCATGTGTTTTACTTTACAGGAGGTGCACGTGCTAGCCATGTCTGACTAAAACACGAGGTAAGCGACAAAAATGAGTACGAGTATGAACATCGTAGATAAATACCCCGTTTAGCTTCTCAAAAGAAAGGACAAACCAAATGCCAACCAAGATTCAGTGCATACAAAACAGCCAATCATGTCTCGAAATGGTACATCACAGGTGGCGACCGCCGGTTCAAGTCTCAACCACGTCTCTGTCTTTTCTTTGTCTCGTCCGTTTTGGAGTTTTGTCATCGTTGGGACTGAAAACACAACTCGTCGTGGCTGCCCACTGCATCAGAGTGCGGTCGGCCACGTCTGACTCATCACAGACCGCCTCGGTCGGAAGGTGGCCTGTCGTCGGCGCGTGGGTCCACTCCGCTATGTCTGACTCATCACAGACCGCCTCGGTCGGAAGGTGGCCTGTCGTCGGCGCGTGGGTCCACTCCGCTATGTCTGACTCATCACAGACCGCCTCGGTCGGAAGGTGGCCTGTTGTCGGCGCGTGGGTCCACTCCGCTATGTCTGACTCATCGCAGACCACTCTGGTCGGGAGGTGGCCTGTTGTCGGCGCGTGGGTCCACTCCGCTATGTCTGACTCATCACAGACCGCCTCGGTCGGAAGGTGGCCTGTTGTCGGCGCGTGGGTCCACTCCGCTATGTCTGACTCATCACAGACCGCCTCGGTGTGAAGGTGGCCTGTCGTCGGCGCTGGGTCCACTCCGCTATGTCTGACTCATCACAGACCGCCTCGGTGTGAAGATGGCCTGTCGTCGGCGCGTGGGTCCACTCCGCTATGTCTGACTCATCGCAGACCACTCTGGTCGGGAGGTGGCCTGTTGTCGGCGCGTGGGTCCACTCCGCTATGTCTGACTCATCACAGACCGCTCTGGTCGGGAGGTGGCCTGTTGTCGGCGCGTGGGTCCACTCCGCTATGTCTGACTCATCACAGACCGCCTCGGTCTGAAGGTGGCTGTCGTCGGGGCGTGGGTCCACTCCGCTATGTCTGACTCATCGCAGACCACTCTGGTCGGGAGGTGGCCTGTTGTCGGCGCGTGGGTCCACTCCGCTATGTCTGACTCATCACAGACCGCCTCGGTCGGAAGGTGGCCTGTTGTCGGCGCGTGGGTCCACTCCGCTATGTCTGACTCATCACAGACCGCTCTGGTCGGGAGGTGGCCTGTTGTCGGCGCGTGGGCCCGCCCCCAGTGGTCGCCATTGCTGGGAGAGTGGAGTTCGGTGTTCGTGGGGTGATGTCGGTGTGGTGCCGTTACCGCCGGGACGGTGGACGCTGACTGCCACCGTAGAAACGTGACGTGGCGGTGGGGCGCACCGTCACGGGCGATTCACCGGACTGAGCGGACGACCACGAGGTCATGCATGCTCTGTTAATACATGTGCCGTTGTGTCGTCTGAGAGTGGTATGTATTAGTGTCAGTGCTATTTTGTATGGACAAGTATGTTAGAGCTTTGATCACACATTGTCAGCAATATTTCAGCACTGCTACATGCGTGGAATCTTATAAATCTTTGAAATGCTACGGTAATGCAAACACTCGAACAATTCCCAAAATATAACACACAATTGCCCAACTTCCGACGAGTTTTCGTTCTATTTCAGATTCGGGTGCGGACGGCCGAGATATAAATTCTGAACATTGAGCATTCGTTGCGCCGTTTCCATTTGACATTACCGCTGGTTACGAGCAATGCATTACCGGCTGTGCTTGCATCAGGCTCTGCCGACTGAAGCTCCAGCAGTTAACAACGCGATTCGGATGGTGGCAGATGCATGCAGAGCCCGAAACGAGCCGCCGGAAAGCGGACTTTAATCCTCTCAAGATCACAGTTTGACGCCGGCGAGGCTCATTGCGTATGAATCAGCCATAACTCTGACGCCACGCCGAATTATTTTCGAGGCGGTCGAGCAGAACGCAGAGGGCCGGCGTATAATGACCGGGTAAACTGACTGTGAGATCGTGTCATGCGCGCCTGAAGCGTTTAATTTGCCTCGCTGGACCATAGCACATAAGCGCTCCACGATACCCGTGTAGCCCCTTAATGACGTCTATTGTCGCCGGTGGTCTGTGATGGTCTTGTTGCGTGCCCGCTAGTGCAGGAGTTTCATGTGACATGGTGCGTATCCTCGCGCTTCCGGCCGCCCCGCCCACTCCGAGGCCAGCTTGGGTGTACTACTGGCTGGCAGCGGCATGTTTATAAGTGTCAACAATTGCGGCATTGCTAGCCAATGTTCAAGTACTATTGTCTTAAAAATGATAAAACATTTTATCGGCCTATCTATCGGAGCAATGCAGTCCAATAATCGACCATATGATTAAAGCAAGCTAAACTGACCTCACTCAGTTTGCTTGCCGGGGTACACTTGCAGCTGCACATATTAACCTAGTCAAAGCGATAAATGAGCCGAAATGATAGCTGAGAAATGTCTCACCACTGTAAGAAAAAATACTGTCGTATGCTTTCGGAGACTTCAGTTAATTTTGTTCCACCACACATAGAAACTATGCGTGGTGAAACATAATTGTGCTAAGTCACAGAAAAAAAGTGAAAAAAGTGTAGCTAAAAGTAGGTAACTATTTTTGTTGGTGGCGCAACAGGTGTCTGCTGATTTTGTTAATAGACTAAACAATAACAAAGGATTAAATTGCTCCTGCTAGTAAAGTGACATCAAAGAGGCAGCACAACAAACAAGTACTCGCATTGTGATTCTAATTGATAGCCAAGTGAAAATATGATGGATAAGGTTGGGCATTAGAGGTGGCAAAGGACCAAAATTTTCACAATGAAACCGGACCTGGCCGGTATACTATGATCAAACGTGGTTAAAGCCCGATGAAAATGCACTAAAGCCGGTCAAGAGACCAGTTTTACAATCCAAAATTGTTTTCCATATAGGGTAGTGCTATTATGTTTTTTTCGGTTAAAATTATGGTCACGCAAGCAATTCACATCATCTTTTGACATCTTGTTCATTATTAACGTACGAATTGAAGATAAACATTCTCTCTTCAAGATATCTGTTACATTAGCATTCCTGCAAGCCAACTATATCATCACCATCAATACTTCTAAAAAATATAGGTCCATAGCTATCATCGCCAACCTAAGGAAAAAAGAAAATTGGGACTATCATGCTTTGATTCATTCATTGGTATATTATCGGTGAAATGGTGCACCGTGTATCTAATAATGGTGTCGTACCACGACGAAATTCACAAATCCAAGCTGTTGCATTGTTCTGTCTTCATACGTCACCATAATTTAGCATAAAACCATGTAAATTGTCCAACCTGCTATCGTCCGCTGCACCGGCCTCATCTTTAGCTGGTGGCACTTGCTCGCTGTACCGGGTTTGTCTTCAACTGGTGGCACTTCTTGAATTCAAAGGTTATTTGATGATGACTGAGAAATGAAGGAAAGCACGCGTGCTGGGCCGTCGTCGGAAATGAGATGCCCGCTGCCTTTCTGAGATTTCACCGACATCCAATAGTGCAGGGGTAGATAGCAGTCACTCCCTCTTCGATGCATCCATAAATAGCAGTCTGGATTTTGGTGGCTCGGTCTCTTCACGTTCCCGTTCTGAGGCTCGCCGGGCGAAGATCCCACTAATTGGTTCCAAATAACTCTGCGACACCGCACCTCTTGATCGATACGAAGATACGCCACCTGGGAGAGGCAGGCAATCTCCACACACGCAGCTAGTCTACGTCCAACATCCGGTCGGCTCATATCTGACCACTGGCGCCGGTGGCATATCTGATCCCCATATCCTCATATCTGATCCCCATATCGTGGGAGCGCATGCACAATGTATCTGCATGCCTACATCGCACAGCAGCGCTCGTTTGGACGCGGTTCCGCGTGTTCTCGTCCGGTCTGTGGCTACAGGTGAACAACAAAGCAGGCACCTACCCACAAGAGCTCACCTTTGGCTGTCTGTCTCCAGAGATTAATGGGCTTCGCATTGGCTGTGGGCGCTCGCAGTGAACTGCACCACACATTGACGTAACTAAACATCCTTCCTATCGCTCTTTGTGGTTGGTAAGATGGTGAGTTTTTGTCATTGACTAGAAAGAAACACAAATACTTTTCGTATGCATCACATACGTGTTCTGCTTGCATTGCTAATAAATCCTCTCTGCCGCAAATGTTCTTGCTCCAGTGGACGAGACTTTCCACCTCTGACTACACGTGCCATGCGTATGTACAGACACAAAACCAGCCAGACAGCTGACGGTGTGCTATTAATATTATCTATACGCTTCCCATCACCTTCAGTCCGCTTGTCATGCCTACTACGGTGATTGGCTGCGGCAGCAATTGCACTACTGTGTCCAGGTACGGCTCCTCGTCTCTCTGTCAAGTGCAGGGGCCGCTGTGATCGGTCTGAGCCTCAGTCCTGGTGCGACGCTCGACCAGTCCACTCGATAAATCTCCAGAATCGGCTGCCTTCAGTAACTGAGAAGCAGCACAGTGGCATAGCCAGGTGTTTGCAGAGTCGGTGGTAGTCACCGGCATCTACCAACATTCATCACTGGCTACTGTTTTGGCCACGATCCGCACTAAAATGACCCCTGCTCTTCGAAGTACCATCCTGTCATTTATTTCACCCACACCATTTTCACAGCGGTCTCCCCGTGGATGAGCATTTCATCACTGGAGCATACATGACTCGTCATCACTCATTACTCAAACATTCCCTTCACCTCTCTCCCTCTTTCTCTCTCCCTCTCTCTCTCTCTCTCTCTCTCTCTTTATCTCTCTCTCTCTCTCTCTTTCTCTCTCTCTCTCTCTCTCTCTCTCTCTCTCTTTCTCTCTCTCTCTCTCTCTCTCTCTCTCTCTCTCTCTCTCTCTCTCTCTCTCTCTCTCTCTCTCTCTCTCTCTCTCTCTCTCTCTCTCTCTCTCTCTCTCTCTCTCTCTCTCTCTCTCTCTCTCTCTCTCTCTCTCTCTCTCTCTCTCTCTCTCTCTCTCGCTCTCTCACTCTTTCAACTTCACACCCTCTCTGGTTGCCACTCTTCTCGTATGAGGCTCATTGCAATGCCACCGTAACGCTACCCTCCTCAGCCCAGCCGGAATCGTGGCCACTTTCACCACCATGCTCCACAACAAAGGCCGTATGTATGGCCGATACTTATTCTGCGGATAACCCATTGACTTTCTTCTGACAGTAGCTACGGCCAGAAGGCAACGCCTGTGTTGCATGATTCAACTACCTGTATTACATGATTCAGACTACGCGTAGTCTGAATCATGCCAATAGCAGTGACCGACTTGGTGCAAGCAAATACATTTTTAATTCGGTGTGTTCATTTGCGCAATAACTATTTCCTCACACCTCCATATCTGGATAGGCAGCAATGGACATGCACCAGGTAGTATCCGCTCCATTTACGTAGCTAATTCTGACCCGCTCAGCAAAAGAATACTGTGTTCTTAAAAAAAGGGTGAGTTAGGTAACGTTTACAATAGGTCATGTTTCATGCGGATATCCCAAAACTAGGCAACAACATAAAAGCGAAGAACTGATGTGGACATTAATAATCAGCTTCAGGAGAAGCTAACTACATTTTTGACGACAAATGAAATGAATCCGACATTCTGAATAGTCTGAGGCTACCACCCGCCATGAGATCCCCCGAGATGGCAATTTCCATAGAATAGGCTGCTCTGGTAACTGCATTATTGACAGCGATCTACAGCCGCTCCGCGATTGCGGTTTCATCGCCTGTGGCAGGCCTGTTTCACAAAATGAAATCTGAAACCTCATGCATTGCACATTGCACATTGTCATGAACACTCGCAGTGGAACTGAGAACGCAACTCGTATTATATCTCTGTTTGGCGAGTAGTAGCTAAGAGGTTGATGGGTAATGTCATTGGCCTTCGACTAGCTTTGCGGAACCGAACTTCGTGTCATTAGCTGCAACAGTGCTTAGGTTTAAAAGTAAGCTTAAAAGGCTTCCATATATCGACCTTCAAAGCCAATGTCAAAGAACATACTGTCAACTTCCCTATATACAGTTCCTCCGATCTTCTACCTATCTTAAATGTCTCGTGGCTCTAGCCCTTATAGTTTTTCGACCCGAAGCGTCATCTGAGTCCGCCCACTCTCGTTCACCCTACATTGCAAGTGGTTTCCCCGCATCCCCCTCCCCCACCCGCACCAGACTGCGCGTCTTCCTAGTATTCTATTTTGCAAGTTCACAGAAACAATTGGATGAATGTTCGTGCTGGAATCGTGGCATGTGGCGCTGCACTTGAAGCCGTATTTCACTCACTCTAAAATGTCTTTTGAAGTTCTGTGTTGTCGGAGGCCGGCGGGAACAAATGCAGTAACAAAATGCCGGCAACAGCGCACGCCGGAACGATTAGTCAACGTCAGCAACCAACGGGCTAGTGAGAACAATTGGCATTCCCCCATCACACCTCCAATGAGTTCACGATGAAGACACATTGCTCTCGGGCTCAAAGCGCTATCATGTTTCCATTGGAAGCCAACCGGTGAGCTTTGTCGAGCCGCGCCTGCTCGAGCGAACTCTGCGGAACGCCATTAAGCTGTCCCTGCTGCTTACCTGTAGAACGTTATAGGTGGGCGAACTCTCAAGTGTTCGCCACATGCAATTTACTGCTCTATGATGACAGCACCAGTAATTCAATTGAATGGAGTGCTTTTGTGAATATTGACAGCAAATAAATCATTGCATATAAACCCTGATTTAAATCTAAATAATAAGTGTCTGTGCTATGTTTGCCGTGCTGTGTTATTATAAAATGTCCCATATTACTAGGCAAGCCGATGACAATCATATCCTTCAATAAGTTCCTGATATGCGATTTGTACGAGCAGCTGGAGCGCAGTACTCTTCTGGAGGTAAGCTTACGATTAATTGTGCCCTTCCATACGTTTATATTAATGTTACCAGGTTGTGAGAGTTTCGTTAACCCACCCAGTATCGGTGAGTTGGTGAGCGCCTTTTAATGTTTTCAGCGAGAACGGAAGCGGAATATAGCGGAGCACAGCGCCACAAAATTCAGTTCATTTTCCAAGATTACTTTTGCGTCTGACATGAAAATGAGATGAGAAATGATCTAATGAAGAAAATGTAAAATGTAAATGTAAAATGATGAAAATGAAAATGACGTGAAAATCTCAGGTCATGTCATGTACAGTTATTGACCCAGCTCAGGTCCAAGAGGACCACCTCCAGAAATGTGTGAGGATCGACAATGCATACAGGTGAATAAATATTGAAATGAAACTTGATACGTGAGTGTAACTAGACAGTGCATCCAAAAACATACATCTCGCACTTTTGTTTGAGGTCAGGGCTGAGATCTGAGATCACGGCCAATTTGGACCATTTTGTGGTCAACTTTCCTTTTTAATGCATGCTGACTCTTCTAACATCACTTTTACCTTTGGTATGCATGCACAAGCATCAGGAGAAGTTCCTAATCGAATTCTTTTTTAACTTCGTCAAGTGGCCTGAGGTCAGGCCACGATAAATTGAGCAATGCTGGCTTAGCCTACTTAGGCACTGCTGTTTTATTGTTTAGTTCGAGTTTTCATGATCCAAATAGTGTCAAAGCTGCATTGCACGACCAAAATTACCCTACACTGATCAAAATAATTAGTATCTCCGTTGCTTGAAACACTCTCTTCTTTAATGAAGCAGGTTAAAAGAGGCTCCCAGACCGCTTCTAGGAGAGTTCCACGCCATGGCGTAGAACTCTGAGCGCTTCTAGGAGCCCCTGTCAGCCTTGCCACAGAAATCAGGCTGACTGACCAGAGCCGGCGGTATTGGGTTCACAGGCAGGATCTGCCTTTAGCCACACCCTTCGGTCCTGTGGCACGCCCTGAGGGCACTGGCTCGCCTCGTGTCGCCAGAATACTTCTCTGTCCACCCACCACGGTATGCGACAGACGCCATGTAAATACGGACATTGCAAGCAAATGTAAAATACCGCGTCAAATGTTTGTGGCGCGTGATGCCGCACGTGATTGTCACGCGTTACGCGCATTAGTTTTATGTCACCGCACACTGGCAATATGGTATGGCATACCATGGCATGCGCATGGCTGGAGACCTCGGCTGGGCCGGGGGTCTGCCCCCCCCTCTGGTCGATACCCTGCTAATACTAATTGGTTATTTCCCCTATTCAATATGAAAATGTCTTGAACATAAGGACTTGGACCCCCTGGCTTCATGAGAGCTCTCCAGCCCTGGGAATGTGACATGCATATGGCATGTGCCTCAATCGCTTGTGCATCTGAGTGCTTAGTGGTATGTGCCAATAACGTCGGATATAATTATTTTATAACGAAATCAGAATTGGCCTCACACTCTCTCTCTCTCTCTCTCTCTCTCTCTCTCTCTCTCTCTCTCTCTCTCTCTCTCTCTCTCTCTCTCTCTCTCTCTCTCTCTCTCTCTCTCTCTCTCTCTCTCTCTCTCTCTCTCTCTCTCTCTCTCTCTCTCTCTCTCTCTCTCTCTCTCTCTCTCTCTCTCTCTCTCTCTCTCTCTCTCTCTCTCTCTCTCTCTCTCTCTTCTCTGTCTCTTTCTCCTCCCTCCACTTCCTCACTCTCTCGCACTTGAAAACACCAACTTTGCAATCTACATCGAGAACTTCGCTGAAGAACTGTCATCACGACAAGACTTGGCTTAAAAAACATGCGCCGAATGATTAAGGTAAAACAGATTATTTATTGCGAACAAAGTAATTGCAAACCAATATCTTC
Source organism: Ashinkailepas kermadecensis (assembly GCA_034440615.1). Lineage (NCBI taxonomy): Eukaryota > Metazoa > Arthropoda > Thecostraca > Neolepadidae > Ashinkailepas > Ashinkailepas kermadecensis. The sequence goes on from JAOTOM010004943.1 coordinate 202,899, forward strand.
TATTTGTACAACATCTTGGTGGACGTGTTCTGCACGCAATGCGACAGAAATAGGAACTGGTCTTAATTTTGACCGCTCTTGCGTTACCACCGTACATGTCGTTGTTCGCTGCTCATGTCTGTTAAAATGTCCCCCCTCCGGACTAGAACCGGCCACCCATCTGTTCCACACGGGACTAGAACCGGCCACCCATCTGTTCCACACGGGACTAGAACCGACCACCATCTGTTCCACACGGGACTAGAACCGGCCACCCATTGTTCCACACGGGACTAGAACCGGCCACCCATCTGTTCCACACGGGACTAGAACCGGCCACCCATCTGTTCCACACGGGACTAGAACCGGCCACCCATCTGTTCCACACGGGACTAGAACCGGCCACCCATCTGTTCCACACGGGACTAGAACCGGCCACCCATCTGTTCCACACGGGACTAGAACCGGCCACCCATCTGTTCCACACGGGACTAGAACCGGCCACCATCTGTTCCACACGGGACTAGAACCGACCACCATCTGTTCCACACGGGACTAGAACCGGCCACCCATCTGTTCCACACGGGACTAGAACCGGCCACCCATCTGTTCCACACGGGACTAGAACCGGCCACCCATCTGTTCCACACGGGACTAGAACCGGCCACCCATCTGTTCCACACGGGACTAGAACCGGCCACCCATCTGTTCCACACGGGACTAGAACCGGCCACCCATCTGTTCCACACGGGACTAGAACCGGCCACCCATCTGTTCCACACGGGACTAGAACCGGCCACCCATCTGTTCCACACGGGACTTGCCAGCCACTATGACACAACAGGAATGTCGAGCGGCTGCGCCGGAGTAATGCATCAAGTAACATATGCATGATGCACATAAGTGTTGTTGTTATGGTCGGTGGCTTTCAGTCAACATAGGTGCTTTCGGAGTGGTGGGAGTAGAGCATTGGTAGCTTGCTGTCGTTTACATTATTATTGAGTAATTGCAGCTCGTGGGACATGCTAATTTCATTATTATCGACAAATCAAAGCTCGACTCCGTGCTTCCCTTGCTCGCGTTCGGCTCTCGACGGCAACGCAGGTGGTGGCAGAGCCGAGCGACATCCGCTCATACGCGCGCGCTTTAGTTGCACGCGATTTCCCATCGGCCTTGTGCTTAGACATGATTCACGCACGGTAGGTACGTGGGCAAAGTTGGCAGTGTGCCGCCTGCCTCGTGTCAAGTGCATCCGTCGCATGCAATGACAGTGGCAGTGTGCCGCCTGCCTCGTGTCAAGTGCATCCGTCGCATGCAATCATCGTAATCGAGGTCATGCAGCGGTGTAATAGCCCATTGTCGAACTTATGGATATGCCAAGTAGCATCATGGACCTCAAAGTCCCCACGTATGTGCTTGCTGACCTGGATTTAGGGCCTGTATTATATCCAGGCGATCACATGAAACTGCAGACTCCGTGGACTGCACAACGAATTGTTTCTCTCGACGTAGAGCTGAAACGGAGCATGCTCGACTCTCATGAACAATGCATGCGGAAATGCTGCTGGGTAGCTCTTCGACCCCGTGCCGAAAGAGGAGCGTTGAAAACATTTCTACATCTATGCAGCTATGTAGCTACAGCTTCGCGCACCACAGCTGCATGCTCTCCACACAGGCAATGAAATGTGCTACCACTGATACATACTAAAAAAAACATAGCTGTTTTGCAAGAATGCAGGCATTGTGCTAGATGGAAATTAAGAACTTGTAATGGGTGTGATTCATAATTATTGTTCTTAGAATGACAAGACCGTGCTGACAGTAAGGTGACTCGGCTGCTTTGAATGGAGGATCACAGTAAAAGAAACGTAGTTGTGTTTGAAGCCGTGTGATCGCACATAGCGCAGCGTAATTGAACCTAGGCATGCAATCAAGTGTCACATTTAAAAGGCTTAGAAGCTAGTAGCCCATGTCAACTACAAATTATCTTGCGGAGGAGCAAAGAAAAACTATCAACATTAAGCATCCTGGAGATGACCCCCGCCCAGCCCCCGCCTTCACCTAAACATCTTAGCACCTTACCTTCCTATCTTCCTACCTTCCTATCTTCCTAGCACCTTAACATCACATACATAATAACGCAAGACTCCCTTAACGTTAATGTACAATTGCCATATATTTGCTTGCAAAGCACACTTGCTTTAAAGGCGGCGCAAATGTCCGGCACGCCTCTAAAAACAATTCCCCCCACTAGCAATAAGCCCATTAGCAATAAGCCCATGTACTTATTCCCCACATTCTATTGGCTACGGAGGAGTTCGAATCCTTTTGACCATGGACAAAAGAGTATGTATACTTTATCTCTCTGGTTGCTGTTCAGTGGCAAAGTTGAGGAGCTTCTAGCAACTAGTTGAGGTTTTTTTTTTAAAGCTTCAGAGGGCTTGAGATTGAAGGTCCTGGCCTAGTTTCGAAAAAGCGCCCCCCCAAACCGGGACCCCTTTTCCCGCCCCCCCCCCTTCCCCACTTTCCCCCCACCACTTTAATTTTTCCCCCCCAACCCCCTCCTCTCCCCCCCCCCCCCCCCCCCCCCCCCCCCGCCCCCTCCCCCCCCCCCCCCCCTTCCCCCCCCCCCCCACCCCCTTTTTTTTTTTTAACTTTAACGGCCTCTGGTGTCTCTGACCTTAATATTTGCCACCTGACCGTCTCCTCTACCACCTCTAGCCACCCCCATCAGCCGCCTCTTGTGTCTCTGACCTCCACTTTCGTCGTCTCTGGCTGCTACCACACCGCTCGTTACCTCAAGATCTGCCGTTTCCGACTGCTGCCCCATGTCGTCTCTGACCGTTACCTTCGTCGCCTCTCACCACCCCTGTGACTTCCTCTGGCAGCCACCTCCGTTGCCTTTGACCACTGTATGACTACCACCTCCGTTGCCTTTGACCACTTTATGAATACCATCTCCGCTGCCCCTGGCTTCCACCGCTGCCGGCCTCTGGTCTCCATCATGTAGCCTCCATCGCCTCTGGTCTCTACCATTGTAGTATTTGGTTGTCTCCATCGCCCCTGGTCGCTCCCTCTTCTACCTCTGATCGCCATATCTTACCGCCACCACTGACCGCGGCCTCTCACAGCCGCTTCCGAATACTCCTCGGCCGTCCATCAAGCAGGTCGAGCAAGGTGAGGCTCGGCCCCGTGCGCACACTTTTGCCGACGAGAAACATCAATGGGCCGCCAACACATCGTCGTCCATTGCGACGCAAGCAATCGTCGCATGCTTTTCGCGTAACTGCAAATGGCGGCAGTAGCGCGGCACCGACAGTGCAGCGTGGCGAGACTGATACCTACCCACCGGCTGCCGGGGCGGCCCGCCGGCCCGCCGGCAAACCCAGCCGACATTCTCAAGGTCGCCCTAATCGCATCCAATTACCACATAAATTCCGGTTCGGGGATGAGTGCAGTGCAGTAAACGGCATACCACCTCGCGCTCTGACCTGGCAATGGTCAGCGGTGGCCGAGCGGCGGTCGGCGGCGGCCTTTGGTGCCGCCGGAACGAGCAGGGGCAAAGTGCACCGACCAGAACCGTTCACCTCCGACTGGTGCCCGTTCAGCCCGCGCGGAGGCGCAGCCCACGCCCCAACGTACCTTCCGTCCTTCCCCACCGACCACCGTCCGACGGCCGCCGGTTTGGCCGAGAAAACGCCGCCGGCTAAACTTGTGGGAGGCTGGGAACAATGGTGGCGACTTTGTCTGCCGGCGGTTTTGCCGACGGCAGCTGGCGGTTCCCGGGTGCGATGTCCCAGGCTCTGCGGCCGGTTCCTGGTTGCAGTGTCCGAGCTTATGTGGGCGTTTTCGGGGCGTGGTGTCCGAGGCTCTGTAGGCGGTTCCCTGACGTGGTGTCCAAGGCTCTGCGAGCGGTTCCCGGGTGCTGTGCTCTGCGGGCGGCGCCGCCTCCCTTGTGAGCGTTTTGCACCGCCCGTCAAGTGTGGGAACGCATCGCAAGTTCGCTTTATAGTGATGCAACAATCATGCGGCTCCTGGGACAGCGCCGGGGCTAAAACAGTCCTTGGGTTTTAAGGGAAGGCATCGTAAGCTGGTTCGGAGTCCATCTTGTAGCGTTTCTTTAAGCGCTGATAAGAATTATCGGAGGCATGGATAAGAACCTTCTCTCCGGAAGAAGTTTGGCTTTGTTGCCACATTCTATAAATGTCAGAACAAGAACTCAAGGACATTATGGCAAACAAATAATAATTGGTTTTAAGCTCCGTGGTTGACCCATAAATATTGAGGGGTATATAAACAGTACCGAAAACAATTCAATCTTTGGTTGAATCATAACTGCCAGAGGACATTTGCTACATAATAAATGTTATCTGCATCCGCCTTGTTTGAAAAACAATGACTTTTAAATGTGTATGTGCCTCCATCGTCATCAGCTTAGTGGTCCAGTGGTATGAGGCCAGCATCAACACACGCGATGCGCTGAGACCAACACTAGTTGATAGGCAATATCAAGCGCGGGAATGCTAAGATCAAATTTGCAAAAATTGTTCGGGAAAATTATTACCCTGATCCCACCAAGCTATTTGTGCTCAAGCCAGGGCCAGCAGGAAACCCCAGCCTCTGCAGGTTGAGTGGTACCTAGATGGACCTGGTCTGTCGCGATGGCTTGGTTGACAAAGCTGTTGGATGTGACTGCCCTATATTAACTGGACTTCAGGAATGAGCATCGGGCGGCAGCCGGGCAGATGACCTGCATGACCTGCATGACCTGCATGACCTGCATGCCCGGCTGCCTGGCGAAGATTCCCAGAGCACCGGCAACTTCTCGGTAACAGACGTGTGAATATCCCGTCATCGCCCCTCGGTGCGACCAATGGACATGCACTAATCAGTGAGACGTCACCTCACGTGATGTATGATGCGATAGCCGGTACCCCCTGTCAGGGGGAGAGGGCGCAGTCGGCGACACCCGGCCGGCGAGGTCTCCAGCCACATGGATCACGTGTGATTCATGAGCGGAAGTTTTCGTGGACGGCGTCGGCCGGCCGGCGGCACCAAGTCGCTGATGTTCGCTAAATACAACACTGCCACCGGAGCGTCACGCGCGCTCCAGTGCCAAACCCGCGAGGTTTTTGGCGGGTGCACCGGTCAGAACCTCGCCACCCCGCCACCCAGCCACCCAGCCCAAGGTGGAGAATCTCCGCCATCCAGCCACCCAGACCAACGTGGCGAAACCCCTGTCACCCAGCCACCCAGCCCAAGGTGGTGAAACACTGCAACCCAGCCACCCAGCCCAAGGTGGTGAAACCCTGCCACCCAGCCACCCAGCACAAGGTGGCGAAACACTGCCACCCAGCCACCTAGTCCAAGATGGCGAAACACTGCCACCCAGCCACCTAGTCCAAGATGGCGAAACACTGCCACCCAGCCACCTAGTCCAAGGTGGCGAAACACTGCCACCCAGCCACCCAGCCCAATGTGGCAAATCTCCGCCATCCAGCCACCCAGCCCAAGGTGGCGAAACCCTGTCACCCAGCCACCCAGCCCAAGGTGGTGAAACACTGCAACCCAGCCACCCAGCCCAAGGTGGTGAAACCCTGCCACCCAGCCACCCAGCACAAGGTGGCGAAACACTGTCACCCAGCCACCTAGCCCAAGGTGGCGAAACACTGCCACCCAGCCACCTAGTCCAAGATGGCGAAACACTGCCACTCAGCCACCTAGTCCAAGGTGGCGAAACACTGCCACCCAGCCACCTAGTCCAAGGTGGCGAAACACTGCCACCCAGCCACCTAGTCCAAGATGGCGAAACACTGCCACCCAGCCACCTAGTCCAAGATGGCGAAACACTGTCACCCAGCCACCTAGCCCAAGGTGGCGAAACACTGCCACCCAGCCACCCAGCCCAAGGTGGCAAATCTCCGCCATCCAGCCACCCAGCCCAAGGTGGCGAAACCCTGCCACCCAGCCACCTAGTCCAAGATGGCGAAACACTGCCACCCAGCCACCTAGTCCAAGGTGGCGAAATCCTGCCACCCAGCCACCCAGCCCAAGGTGGCAAATCTCCGCCATCCAGCCACCCAGCCCAAGGTTGTGGAACCTCTCCGTCCGGCCACCCAGCCCAAGGTGGCAAATCTCCGCCACCCAGCCACCCAGCCCAAGGTTGTGGAACCTCTCCGTCCGGCCACCCAGCCCAAGGTTGTGGAACCTCTCCGTCCAGCCACCCAGCCCAAGGTTGTGGAACCTCTCCGTCCGGCCACCCAGCCCAAGGTTGTGGAACCTCTCCGTCCAGCCACCCAGCCCAAGGTTGTGGAACCTCTCCGTCCGGCCACCCAGCCCAAGGTTGTGGAACCTCTCCGTCCAGCCACCCAGCCCAAGGTTGTGGAACCTCTCCGTCCGGCCACCCAGCCCAAGGTTGTGGAACCTCTCCGTTCGACCACCCAGCCCAAGGTGGCAAGTCTCCGCCACCCAGCCACCCAGCCCAAGGTTGTGGAACCTCTCCGTCCGGCCACCCAGCCCAAGGTTGTGGAACCTCTCCGTCCGGCCACCCAGCCCAAGGTTGTGGAACCTCTCCGTTCGACCACCCAGCCCAAGGTGGCAAGTCTCCGCCACCCAGCCACCCAGCCCAAGGTGGCAAGTCTCCGCCACCCAGCCACCCAGCCCAAGGTTGTGGAACCTCTCCGTCCGGCCACCCAGCCCAAGGTTGTGGAACCTCTCCGTCCAGCCACCCAGCCCAAGGTTGTGGAACCTCCCCGTCCGGCCACCGCGGTGGCTGAGTCCGATGATACAGTGTCCGACAAGTCAGATTCAGGGATTCAGGGACAAGTGGCTGAGTCAGATAGCTAGCATGGTTTTGAGTGAAACGTTGCCTAGTTACACATCTCAAGTTTTAGGCTTTTCGGTGGGTGGGTAATTTGGAATAACACGACCTGCCCCTACAATGCAGACTTAGCTACTTATCAGACTACTACAATGGAGGCCTCAGCCTCCATGAAAACCATTAGGCAGTCCTCTTACTTGGTCGTATGCCATTTGTGAATGCTTCTGGGGCATAACCAGAGCGGGCTCCGCACGATTTGCCAGAACTCGCTTTGTTCAGTGAAATGGAAGTCGCAACGGAAAACCATACGTGTTCAGTGCTTTGGCATGTTAAAAAGTGCCTGTACTCGTTCGACATCTGCATTGAAATGTCGTATTGCTGCTTTGTGCCCCATACAGTGGAGTTGCCACGGGAATCGGTCGGGGATTCACCCCTCCCCATCCGCGATCTGAATGTGCCACGACAGAGACATATCCAGGTCGGAGGCTTACTGAGCAGTCGGGGGAAGGGTAGATTACAGAATATCGTCGTGAAGGCAGCTGAGGTTGTCATCACACATTGCTTGAACCAACCAGACTTTGTCCCCTGCCCCCTCAGTGATACTAAGGCAGTGGGGAATAGTCGCTGACTGGGGGCATGCCCTCGGCTAATACATTAGACGCGGCCCGGAATTGTGCTCCGAGGAAAACGCCACGAGATTATATTTGGTATTGACCACCAGCAGACAACAAACACACCTGTTGTCATCGTTTGTGACCATAAATATTGTATTGCTGTTCCCGTCATTAGCATGCACGAAATTGTAGGTCTCTATTAAATGTTTGGGCTTGTTCGATTTCCAGGCTTTTATGGTCGTTCTGACAACACAACTAAGGCTATTCCATTGAATAGATACAAATGCGCATACCAACAGCTTTAAGTGGCGCGTCGGAAAACCACCACAAATGTTTTATGACACAAATCAGCTTTTACTACTCACATTAAGTAGCAGCATACCTAGCTGAGAAGAAATACTGGAGCAATATTTGTGCAATGGGCATTACTCAGGTCATGACAGCTCATGACATAACAGATCATGACAGCGATTCGGCATGTGGTGTCACATATGACGTTTCCGTCATGGATTACTGGATGGACCACATCATTTTAGCTCATCGAAGTCGGATGGAATGTCTGGAGGTGTGCTTGCTACATTGTTATTTTGGGGTCGTAACCAGGCTATGTTGACATTACAGCAAGCATTATGCTCGGATGGCTGAAATAGCATGTCCTAGGTGCCCTCACGCTACCTCGTCGAAGCCCTTACAAATTGGAAGAAGGCAATTGAGCGAATGGTTGCCTTTGTAAGGCCCATTTCATCAGGAATGTGAATGCACTAGGGTATTTTTGCAGGCTGAATTTGCATTCATTGATTACAAAGAAAGGTATACTTGCTCTTCGAAGCCAGTTGAAAGCACTGCATCCTATGTTTGGTGCGAATTGCAAACGATTTGAGTACAAATATCTAAACTGGCAATGTGTGCGAGCAATTGTTTTTGTTCATGGAGCCGAAGTTCAGAAATACCTGATGCTGTTTAGGCATCGTCGAAGTCAGAAGAAAATGTCTGTGTGCACTACATTGTCTGATTCATTATGGTCTCTTCCCTCAGATAGCAGATTCGATGCGATGTATAGATAAACAGCAGATATGGTAATAGATAGTGACTACGTGGCATAGCGAACGGATATGGCGCTATACCTGGGCTCGATCAGCGCGGACAAATAGCCGATAACAAACCAAACGGCACGTATCATTCAGGGGCCTCGTGCCACACATCGTCAGCACCTCCGGCTGCGGCGACCTTCCGGTGACACAGTTCCGGGAGGATCTGCCTGGTCGTGGCCAGCGTGGCGCCAGCTGACGGCCGCAGGCTGCGCTACAATCGTGCGCTAAGCGGCAGTCGTGCCGCGCGCACCGGCGCGCCGCCGGAACAAGGCGCGCACGGCCGGATGGGCCCGGCACGTCAGGCCAATTTCAATGTCGCAATGGCGCGCCGTCGGTCGGCGACTCGGCGGCGGCGGCGCGGACAGGTCACGTGCTCGGCCTGCACGGCGTTTGACAGTCAATTTCACGCCCACCCGTCAACAGGCGCCTGCCGCGCTACTTCACGACAGAGTTCATCGATTGGCCAAGTAACTTCGGAACACGAAGCCTGGACTTCGCGACGCACACCTTAGCGTTCTTTTTTGTAGAAATTTCCATTGTCCGAAACATTACGTTGCTTCCCTTCTCTCGAAGCTTTTTTCCCTTTTCAAAAGAAAATTGTCGCATGGTCCATGTACTTCCGGAATGTATTTGTTTTCTATTTTAACCCGCGTAGTCACGGGGGTCTTTTTACCCCCCTACCCACCCCCACCCCCACCCAAGGTTTCCCGCCGATAGTGAAAAAAGTGGTGCGCGGCAGAGCGCAGAAATTCGACATACCTTTTCGTACATAAATTTGATTTGTCTGTGAAAATTTTGAAGTCAGGTCATCGACGGTCAACGAGTTAATCAAGGTCACGTGAGGGCACCTCCGAAAATGTTCAACGAGTCATCACGCTTTAGCGGGTAAAGATATTTGAATGAGACGTTCAGCGTTTACTTATCTTTAGAGATACAACAAAACGCATCAGAGGAATCTTTGAATTTGTGCATTTTTCATGACATTTGTTTTGAATATTTGTCATGAGGGCTAAAATGGAAGATTCTGGCTAACGTAAGCAATTTATATCAGGCTAAGTTTACTTTAAGCAGCATTTGCCGATGCACTCTACGCATTAGAAAACTAAAACTTAAAAAAATCGAATTTGGCTCCCCAGAGCCAAAAAATGACATAAGTCGTGACCTCATAAACCACATTAGTGACGTCGCTTTTTGAAAAGAAAAAGCCTGGGGGTGGTTTCTGGCCATACTCGTCGAGCGCTTTCCGATGACACCTTCGTTCTCGTGCGACGCTTAGTTTGGAGATTAGAGGAGGGGCTTATAACGACCTATCCCCGAGACAGGGGATGAGGATCTGATCGGAATGAGGGGGTGGGCTAATAATATCCATGCTGAGAGTGAGTGTGGTTGACTTTCACAACAAGATCAGCGCTTCAATGCTGCTAGTAAACAGGATTGAACAAACGGATATTTTTTACGTTATCGTAAAGGCAAACGGCTGCGGAAGCAAATACAAATATATTTGGCAATATTATACCGATAATGATCATACGTCTGATATGAATTGTTGGAAATCTGTAAGACATGACATTTTATGAACCAAAATCTCCAGTCCTCTGTTGCGATACCAATAGCTATGGGTAATGCCCACGACTGGCCAAGCATTCAATTTAGGTTCCTCTGTTGAACTGGAATCCAGATCGAACTCCTCGTGATCTTAAAATCTAAAGAAAGGAGATACCAGGCACGACCTCTTGGGAGTACATTTTGTACATCTTCCATCCGAAACAATGCCCTTCAATTTTTCTTTTTGAGGCTGCTAATGAACCAAATTATAGCAATGTAAGCTTGTTGAATGCGGCATATTTCTCGATGCTACAAGGCAAACGAAATAAAAGCCATTTTGAATTGCATTATACACTTTCGCTGACAACTGGGTGCATACTTACAGCGTGGGTCTGCAACCTGTAGATTACATACATCTACGTGTGGTGCTGGTCAATGGCTGTCCAATGTGTCCCAATTCTGAGCATTCGAGTGCTGTGCATCCAGAAGAGATGTACCGGTATGCGGCAGCACAGAGTGTACTTACCACACACCGCAGCGCGCCAACACCTGCGTTTCACAAAACGCAACAACCTCCCACCCCCAAATCCCACCCTCCAAACTGCATCTGCCGCCCGGCGCAGCTAAGCAGCTGCGCTTTCCTCACCTTCGAGACCCTCACCCAAGCCAGTGTCAACTCATCCTACCAGCTCACCAGCAGCCGGCTCCCGGAGTCCAGCACACCTCCCACCTCAACGCCCCACCCGTCCTCGACATCACCCTCACCGCACTCCACTTCTCCCCACGCCACGCCGCCTCGGACCCAGTCTCCTCCCAGATCCACCCCATCCCAGACCGCCTGGCCTCCTCCCACCTCCGCCCCACCTCAGACCCAGTTCCGGCCTCCATCCCCTCCATACCCGGTACCCTACCATCCCTTTCAGGATCTGGCCGTACCCCTTCATCACCCTGCCACCAACCGGCCAGCGGCCATCTTGCCACCCCAACGCTTCCGCAGTTCTCCCTCCCCGGGCCCCGGCCCTTGCCCCACCCATCCGGCAGACCCAAACCAAGGTAAGATCCCAAGGACGCCTCAGCCGCCACTCTGTCGCCGACTGCCCGCAAGCACACGGCCACCGTGTGCTGCCAGATCGGCCATATCACCACCTCATGCGTTACCATCCAAACCCATCCCAAAACCTCGTCCGATGCCTCCACCCACCCGCCAGCTCACCACACCTGCCAAGTCCATCCAGACCGAACCCACCAACACCTAGCAAACCAATCCTGACCGACCCAACCTACCCTCCCAAGCGTAAAACTCGCTCCCGTCGCCACGTAGTCCATTTACCCCCCCCCAGACCTCCCCCAGAGCCCGCACCACCACAGCCCGGTAACCAGTCCTGTCTGACTCACCAAACGCCATCCGCACCATCCACCGGATCCAACTTTCCCCCTGCACGACACCGACACCACCCCTGTATAGGAACACCAACAGATACTAATCACGTTCGGTAACGGGTATCTTCCTTCAATGGAATACAGGTAGTATTCCGAGCAGATTCAAAGCGTTTAAGTTAGAATTCCGACAACAAAACCCATTACTAGCCGCGCTCCAATAGGCTCATTTTCGAGACTCATACTCCATGTGGAACAGTATTTCAAATTACACTTGGCATGTCGACAACGTAAACGGTCCAACTCGGAAATGGGGCGCAGCCATCCTCATCGCTAACAGCATGCTTCATCGTCGAGTAGGGTTAAATTCACCCTGAACTGCTTAACAGTCGGCCTCAAAATCGCCCATTGCCAGACCACACGCATCTCACTACGCATTTCGCCGTCGGCGGTAACCCCAGCACAACAGAAGCTGAGCGACTTGCTGCTTCAGGCTTCCCATCATTTCTCATTATGGGAGACTGTAACGCTAAACACCTCTCCTGGGAAAGCGACCAGACGTACACTAGAGGCCGCGAAATTCACCAGTTCATATCAGACCACAACATAGTGCTTCTGAGCACAAGGGCCACCACCCGCTACAACCCGACCTTAGGAGGTTCGGACAGTTGCATTCATTTAACGTGTTACTCCCAACGATTAAGCTCACTATTTGACTGGTCAATCTCTGACGACCACAGGCTGAGCGCTCACTACACAATCACATTTAGGCTCAGCACGGACGCCATCCACCACGACAAACTATTCAGACCATCTTGGAACTTGAAAAGAGCGATTGGACAAAATTCGAAGTCAGGTGAACCTCAGCCATGCGAGATCAGGGAATAGCAAAATGAAAACATTACTCAAGGTCATCAGCTCAGCAGCACAAGACTTAGTCCCGAAAAGTAATACAGAAAGAAAAAGACCTCGAATTCTCAAAAGATAGCGCCATGATGGACCTCGTATTCTCAAAGGGCATTCGCCACCTAGCGCCGCGCCCACAAACAGCACAATAGATACGTATGCGAAGCACACCCATCAGCATACAAACAGTAAAAAAGAAACACTGCCGGTATTGGTCACAACCTAACCTAACCTAACCTTACCCAACCTGACCTTCCATCTTTTGGAAGCAAACTTCCAATTTTTTAAAGTTAGCTTCCAATGTGGAACTTAATTTCCACGTGTTAGAGCTTCATCTACAATTTGGAAACAGACTTCCTACTAGGAAATGGTGAACTTTGGAAAACGGGAACGCCTCCTGTCCGTTCTGTTTTGGAAGTTGACTTCCTGTTTTTGTAAGTTAACTTTCCATTTGGAAATTATGAACGTTGGAAGTTGTGAACTTTGGAGATATGACCGCCCGCTCTAAACTAACTCTACTGCTCCTCCCCCTCCCTCACCTTTTTGTACCGGTGTCCTTAGGGTCTACCGTTGACATTAAAAAGGTACAGAAAACACTAATGCTAAGCCAAACCAAGAAAGCATTTAGAGTTCTTCGACAATGGGGCCAACTCAGCAGTTGTGAAAATGTGAGGTAGATCATGTTGCCGTCCCCTCTCCTCCCTCCACCCAAGGTATTTGATCCGAGCTCGTTCCATCAAAATGACAAATTTTGGTGGAAAACTCTAAAATCTTAATTATATAAGAAAAAATGCATACAAAAATAAAATTCCACATATTGCAACACTCCAGTGGTAGCGAACGCTACCCGGTGTGGAGAAGAAACGGAAACACTGGCACATGACAGCTTGAAAGAGCATGATGCTCCTCAATATGTTTTGCAACCGGCTGGAACAGGCTGCATTCCACTTATCTGCATCCTAATTGCTTCGGAAATCACCCTTGAAACGAAAAAGTTGGCTGTTACCTGCCCAGAACTTCACATAAGCGGTGCAGTGCGAGTGCGACAGTGCGACCCGTTCTTGCTGGCTTTGGGTAATGCAATGTAAGAGAAGCGCGCCGGGATATGTATCATATATCGGTGTGTCGAGCGAAATTCGCTTTGAACACGTCCGCTAAACGCGCGTTGCTATGGTGACGGCTTTGTGCCGGAAGGTCGGATTTGCGACATGCAAGTCGCGCACTGCCAAAGCGAGCCGACGCCTTTCATCTGGCCTGGGATCCGTGTTGCTGCCGTGCACGCCACAATGAGCTCGCCGGCCGGCCTGTCACTCGGCGTCGGCGCCGGTCGCGGTCAGGCCACGTGACTGCCCGGCCTGTCTCTCGGCGTCGGCCCCGGTGGCGGTCAGGCCACGTGACTGCCCGGCCTGTCTCTCGGCGTCGGCCCCGGTCGCGGTCAGGCCACGTGACTGCCCGGCCTGTCTCTCGGCGTCGGCCCCGGTCGCGGTCAGGCCACGTGACTGCCCGGCCTGTCTCTCGGCGTCGGCGCCGGCCGCGGTCAGGCCACGTGACTGCCCGGCCTGTCTCTCGGCGTCGGCGCCGGCCGCGGTCAGGCCACGTGACTGCCCGGCCTGTCTCTCGGCGTCGGCGCCGGCCGCGGTCAGGCCACGTGACTGCCCGAGGCGCTGCGGTGGTGGCCGGCCGGCTGACCGGAAGGGCGAGCGGCGGCGCACGCGGTGTCGTTGCCATCGGAGTGGCGGCGACGGGTGCGACAGACAGACGCCGGTTATTAGACCGTGTGTGAACCGTTGGCGGCGGCCGTCACAGCCGCGGCACCGGCCGGCCACCGTCGAACGTGGACAACAGCCGGCTGTTTGTCCACTCGCTGCCCAGCTCGGCGTTCAACTTGTGTTCGAACCATAAAACACGAACGATATGAAGTGTTGTTTTAACGGGCATGTGCCGTTCGTATATCAGCATTTAGGGTATGTTTACGGGGAGCACGGAAGGAACTAATGCCGAAGTTGTTTATGTGGCGGCGTGCCGAATTTATGCTCGTTGGTTTGGAAGTACAGCAGGGTAATGACGCCCGAGGGTATCGTACACCTGCTGGTTATCAACATACAAAATCGCCTGACCACTGGGAGCGAACGTTTGTGAAACAAAATAAGCACCGTACCCTCATGGGGCATCCTGTGCATAAAGGCAGCAATGCACCACTTAATGAATGAGACTCGAGCTTGCTTCGCAACTTGTGTTGCTCAGTAATGGAACAGTAACATTGCCTGGATACGCTATTGTACATTAGAGCGGGTAAGAGGAATATGTTGGCCTTCGACCAGCAGGTGCCAAAACTTAGCACGATCTCTTCAAATAATTTTAACTAGGACGTATATGAAATCACATGGCGTACGTTTATTTACCCGAACCAACTGCATCGCATGTGCACAAAACTAGAAGGAAATAATTGCAACTGGTTTCCGCTGCTGCCAAGATAACGCTGGCGGAGACCTTCTTTCCAGATCTGCCGACATCGAGACGGGAAACATTCTCCCTCCCGCCACCCCTACGTCACCACGATTAGCTACTCCAGGTCCTGTTAGTTAGCTGTCTCATCCTCGCTGTCCCGCCTCACCTTTCAGCGGAAGGGTTTTCTCCAAAGTGAGAGAGGGTGGACCGGACAAGCAGTATTCGAGACTGTGAAGCACCAAAAGTGGTAGCAATTCCAGAGAGGGCATAGAGAGCATCGCTATCGGCCGGTATGACACGCCAGCGCTAACTTGTTTTTAGCGATGTGGAGGGAAGGCAACCTAGAGGTGTTCCTGCTAAATCCTTGTAAGTCGGAAACTGAAATATCATCCTTCGGAAGATCAAAAATAAGCTTTGAGCATACACATTATTTGTCTACTGCTTGGGACGGGAGGCTGGTCATTGAATTGGATGGCAAGCTCTGCGATCTGCAAGGGCTGATGGCAAGCTTCACGATGCCTAAAGTCAACAAGCGTATTGACTCCAAATTTTCACTAACTTTTCCCACGTCAAGCTTGCAAGAAGGCGCAAGGTTTAGTTGTGGAGTCCATGCCAGGTAAAGAGCCATCACGATGCCAAGAAGGTCAAGCTTGCTAGTTTGTGATCCGAAGGAATGCTTCAAATGCGGCTCCAACTTTGTTTGTGTGTGTGGCATTATCTCAGACCGAATTTGCGCCATACTATCCCAATACAAACTGGCAAACCATACTTGACCCCATATAAAGTCTTCAAAAATTATCATTAACATTCCGTATCCGAATGACTCACCCAATGCTAGGTTCAAATGCAGCTGTTTGAGGCATGAGAACGTTTTCTGAAGCGGTACATGATTCTAAATGTGATTTCATGAATTCGAGTTCGAAAACCGAAATATTGGAAAACACGTGTGATGTTTCCATTGCATACAAAGTCTGCAATCACCTGGCTAGACTCTAATTGTTTAGTGTGAAGCAAACAAATTGAAATAACTGCCACTTGTATTACTGTTGGGAGTATTATTTATATATGTTGGTTCTCAATGGCACTTAAGACATCATGCCTTCCGAAATTGTGCTCTTCTTCAAACCATCATAAGCTATGGATTTTATTTAAACCACCAACGTTATGTTTACTCGAACCTCAACTTTACAACCATTGGTCGCACTAGATCTGACTGTCCATTGGCGATTCAGTCATTTAACACGGACAAGACTGACTGCTCAAATGTTTACCGAGATAGCATGGGGCAATATCTCTCCCCTCAGTAAATAGGTTAAGCCAGATACACAGCCAATGCCGTGTCAACATGTTCTGTTGAGAGCATCCGATGGCGGGAGGGCCTGCTCTGTGCGCCCATCCAGTGGATGGGCGGAACGGCGGGTGGCAGCTCCGAGACGCCCAACACCAACAGCGCAGACAGCACACACACGCCACCGACGTGCGGGCGGCGAAGGCCGTGTCGTGTCGTGACGCCGTCTGTGAGCACGGCCAGCAGTGGAAAAAGCGCCGGTGAGTGGCGGCGGGTCACGACCCCGGGAATCCCTGACCCACTGCGCCGGCAGTCGGGCAGCCGGATGGTCCTCGTCAGCGGTGATTTATCTCCTACTATTTGGCCACCCGTCGGGTGATGTCCGAGGACACCACAACAGTTCGCCCATATATTCTGAAATCGCTGCATATGTCGGCCCTGTGTGTTCTATGCGCTGAATCACTCTGGTGTGTGACGTAGATGCCATGATTGAAAGAAAATGATGGCATTGATGAAAACACAAAGGGATGACACCAGGAGTTGCGGGTTAGGGCAGGAGTTGGTTGGGACAAGGATCAGTTGACACCTGTCAACATGATATAGGTCAGAACTGTCTTCTTGACCCTTCATCTGGGACACTCATTATTTGTGTGTGATGCAAACGAAGTGGGTTCATCTAAGCTGTCAAAAATTAAGCAACTACATCAGCAACAAAGGGATAGCTTGAGGTGCTTAAGGAAACCATTTTCGTTTGAATTAGAACCTAAGATCCCGATTTCACGTCCAGCATTTCCATGTCCTAAAGCATGGGCCGTAAATTCTGTCTTTTTAAAACAAACTTATAAAACAATTCTGAAAATGTAAAATATTTCCATCACAAAGTAGAAGTATGCGACATTGGTCTATTTTTACAACTGTGACCTGTTGATTCCCCTATTTGACAAGACTATCGAGTGGGATGTCGGCGATCCCAAGTCAGTTGGCTTCATGCATCCAGTGTAATAACGGCCACTACAGTGTACGGAGAGGCATGATAATTTCAATTGTTGGCTAATTAAACATAATTTTAAATATCAAAGGCACATCCAGGTAACCCAAATTGGAGAGGCACGTGTGACAAGCAGAAAGTCGTTTTGTAATCAAATCAATACTTCTTCATAAGCAAGATATATTCTTATAATATTACAACCAGTTTTGCTGCGTAATAAGAACTTCTTGTAATAGGCGAGGACAGGTGTGCAAAAATGGTGCATCCCATTAAAATGTAGTCCATAATCGTACTCCTGTGAGCGATTTAGCCGTTTTAGCGCCCTGACGTGTCGTATTGCCAATTTGCCGTATTGAAGAGGTGTGCTGCATCATAATGCTGATTCCCCTCCACAGACGATGGCAGGTGATGGCAGACAGGGACGATAACACGGTGTGCTGTATTTGCGAGTTTGAGTAACCTCCCGTGCGAAGCGTGCCACTGCGTGCTGGACGCATAGCTGTAAGTTGCATCATATCATTAGGGGTTCGCCTTTCTATCATTTTGAAACCACCAGAAACCTGCCCGCTTCCTTATCCTGGACCAGCTTTTGCCATTCATGCACATATCTCATGGTGCAAAATGTGCAGCATATACGTTCTCTGCATCAATTATGGTCGCTAAAAATGAATGCTATTCGGCATAACTTATAAAATATCTGTCTTTGTTTGAAAGCTCATCGAACTGTAAAAAAATTGACCTGGCATGCCCTCCAGAATTTGCCTGGAGCCGCTTCTTGCTAACCAAAGCAAAATATGTTACCATGATGCGTCCAGAAGAACGCTTGGAAAGTTCACGAATCTTCAGAAATCTATCATGGTGCGACAAGAAGAGACGAACAAAAAATATGACAGCCGGACTTAGGTTGCTGCTTAAGAGCTGCTTCGACTTCAGTAATCGAGCGAATAACTCCACGATCTCGCCTTCGCTCCTTATCATTTCAAGAAGAAGTTTCTTCCGTGCAGCCCGTCCTCCTTCGTCACCACCCTACCTCACCATCCTACCCCACCCCACCCATTCGTGTTGGCATTCCGAGCACTGTGTGCTCACCCTTCAGGCGTCGTCCAGAGCGGCTCTCCTCTGCCGTTGCCCAGCTGCCACAACGCTGCGTGTACTCGCCTAAAAGCACCATCCGTTTCAAAATTGATGCGAGCAATTTGTCGATTACAACACAAACAGCGCTGCGCACAGGGCGTGTGTTGGGCCACCGGCGGATGCTGGTCGGTCGCACCAGCCACGGCTGTGTGCGTCGCTCGCTTCAGCGCTGCCGGCTGCCCATTGCGATGCGGCCGAGCAGGTTGCGTTTCGGCGGTCGATGCCGCCGCAGCCGCGCCGGCGGCGGTCGGCCCGTGTTTACGGCGTGGCCGCCTCGGGCGGTACGGCCCGCCCGATGTGACGTCATCCAGACCGTGAGTGGCCTGTTGACGGGTGTGTCCTGGCCGCCTCGGGCGGTGCGGCCCGCCCGATGTGACGCCGTCCAGACCGTGAGTGGCCTGTTGACAGGCGTGTCCTGGCCGCCTCGGGCGGTACGGCCCGCCCGGTGTGACGCCGTCCAGACCGTGAGTGGCCTGTTGACAGGCGTGTCCTGGCCGCCTCGGGCGGTACGGCCCGCCCGATGTGACACCGCCCGGACCGTGAGTGGCCTGTTGACAGGCGTGTCCTGGCCGCCTCGGGCGGTGCGGCCCGCCCGATGTGACGTCATCCAGACCGTGAGTGGCCTGTTGACAGGCGTGTCCTGGCCGCCTCGGGCGGTGCGGCCCGCCCGATGTGACGCCGTCCAGACCGTGAGTGGCCTGTTGACAGGCGTGTCCTGGCCGCCTCGGGCGGTGCGGCCCGCCCGATGTGACGCCGCCCGGACCGTGAGTGGCCTGTTGACAGGTGTGTCCTGGCCGACTCGGGCGGTACGGCGCGCCCGATGTGACACCGCCCGGACCGTGAGTGGCCTGTTGACAGGCGTGTCCTGGCCGACTCGGGCGGTACGTGCGCGCCCGATGTGACGCCGTCCAGACCGTGAGTGGCCTGTTGACAGGCGTGTCCTGGCCGACTCGGGCGGTACGGCGCGCCCGGTGTGACGTCATCCAGACCGTGAGTGGCCTGTTGACAGGTGTGTCCTGGCCGCCTCGGGCGGTGTGGCCCGCCCGATGTGACACCGTCCAGACCGTGAGTGGCCTGTTGACAGGCGTGTCCTGGCCGCCTCGGGCGGTGCGGCCCGCCCGATGTGACGTCATCCAGACCGTGAGTGGCCTGTTGACAGGCGTGTCCCGGCCGCCTCGGGCGGTGCGGCCCGCCCGATGTGACGTCATCCAGACCGTGAGTGGCCTGTTGACAGGTGTGTCCTGGCCGCCTCGGGCGGTGCGGTCCGCCCGATGTGACGTCATCCAGACCGTGAGTGGCCTGTTGACAGGCGTGTCCTGGCCGCCTCGGGCGGTGCGGCCCACCCGATGTGACGCCGTCCAGACCGTGAGTGGCCTGTTGACAGGTGTGTCCTGGCCGCCTCGGGCGGTGTGGCCCGCCCGATGTGACACCGCCCGGACCGTGAGTGGCCTGTTGACAGGCGTGTCCTGGCCGCCTCGGGCGGTGCGGCCCGCCCGATGTGACGCCGTCCAGACCGTGAGTGGCCTGTTGACAGGTGTGTCCTGGCCGCCTCGGGCGGTGTGGCCCGCCCGATGTGACACCGCCCGGACCATGAGTGGCCTGTTGACAGGCGTGTCCTGGCCGCCTCGGGCGGTGCGGCCCGCCCGATGTGACGCCGTCCAGACCGTGAGTGGCCTGTTGACAGGCGTGGCCTGGCCGCCTCGGGCGGTGTGGCCCGCCCGATGTGACGCCGTCCAGACCGTGAGTGGCCTGTTGACAGGCGTGTCCTGGCCGCCTCGGGCGGTGCGGCCCGCCCGATGTGACGTCATCCAGACCGTGAGTGGCCTGTTGACAGGTGTGTCCTGGCCGCCTCGGGCGGTGCGGCCCGCCCGATGTGACACCGCCCGGACCGTGAGTGGCCTGTTGACAGGTGTGTCCTGGCCGCCTCGGGCGGTGTGGCCCGCCCGATGTGACACCGCCCGGACCGTGAGTGGCCTGTTGACAGGCGTGTCCTGGCCGCCTCGGGCGGTGCGGCCCGCCCGATGTGACGTCATCCAGACCGTGAGTGGCCTGTTGACAGGCGTGTCACGGGGCGCGGCCGACCGCCGGCAGGCCGCTGTTTACGCTCGCGAGCAAGTGATAGCGGTCGGCGCCGGCTGTGGCTGCCGCCGGTTATTGGATAGTGCTGCGGCAGCCCGCCTGGTGGCTGGATGGTCCGCATCACGAGGAATCCTCGGACGCCAGAAAATGGGAGCTGCGACACGTACTGAACAACCGACGGGGTCTCCACCCTGCGGCATGACAGGGACGGTCGGGGTGGGGGCGGCGACTAGGTCACCATGAGCATCACATTCACCAACTGACCAGGTGCTCTTTCTGCACAGTACACACCTCGCCATCAACACGACTACACAGGATGCGCACGTTGGGTAAAATGTAGACAAACATAATAATCAATGTAGAGGGCGAACAGGCGTGGACCGACATGAGCGGAGGAGCCCCCTCCCACAATTAATGCAATATTATGCCGTGTAATGTCATGGACCAAAAATAGGATGACCACATGCCATGGCCGCTTGGGATTCTATGACCGTTTAAATATGATTCAGAGACGACGCCGAGCGAGGTAGTTAGGCGATCCGCAACATATGGCAACCGTCTGACGATCGTTGAGATGCGCTCACTTTGCTAGACAAATCACGGGCAAGGCTATTTCTTTTGATAAATTGATAGTGTCAGCGCCCTTATACGCATGGCACATCCATCTCAGTAGCTCGGCGATCAGTGTTAATGATAAACGGAGGATCCATTAGGCTCACGTCGCAGCATTTGCCACCTCGTTCTGCTCTGCGGATCGATAGACGGGGGGCTGCATGGTTCAGGACAGCTGCTGACACGGCGTGATTCTGGCCGGAGCAGAAGAGCGGCTCCTGGCTCTCTCACGTTGTTGTGTTGTGTAGCCACGAAGTGCCCGTCATCGGAAGCCTGTACTAACGTGTGCGTATTCTGCCTGAGGCCACCGACAGGTCGGAGTTGTTATCTGAGATTGGTGTGACGTTGGCGGATGAGCAGGGACCGCCACCAGCCAGGCTTTCCGCATCACGTGGTGCCGGCGCGGTATCATTTTACGCCGATGGTGATGACTCTGTCGCGTGTGTTGCGAGAGAGCCGTGCGAGAAGCATACAATGTCCTTGTGTCGTGGCCTAGCTGGAATCAATCCAGCGCATTTCCGCACAGTGATGACACATCCTCCTCCCATCAGTGGTATACCATTGCTGACGTTAATGGAAAGAGTCGAATTCTGGCTCACGGCGGATGGTGTTGTAGTGTACATACATGATGTATGCATGTGCACTCTTTAACTGAATTGTGATCTAGGAAGGTTTATCATTGACGGTCACTGGAAACATAGAATGCATCGTTTCACAGTTGTATTGGTATGTAATACTGCGCCGCTTCATCATTAGCTTTCCGTCACAATCTACCAGGATGGACACGGGTCAGTGTTCAAGGACAAGAGGTCACGTTGGAGGTCGTTTGGCGACCATTTGACATGCCGCCATGCAATAAGAGAGACGGGTGTTCCTATGCTGTTCCTGCCATGCATGTCTCAATCGGAGAGAAAACATTGACTATTTAGTGAGCATGCTACTGAGTGATCCCTGTCGACAAGGAACAATTTATCCCTTTATCGATTCGTATTTCAGCCAACACAGTAGGTGCTAGAGGATCTGGAAGAAACATGATTATCAGTGAAGAAGCGTAGGTGGGAAACGAGTCGCTGAAGAGACAAAGTGGTCATAGTGGAATTATGAACTGAAATACTAATCATGCAAATGCCAAGTTAGTTCTCGAAATTAAATACAAAAGTATTTACCGATTTTTCGACTGTGCTTTATATCATGAAAACTGGTCGAAGCATGTGACACACCTATGCACACACATGCACACGCACACACACCTGGGTTTGAAAACATGCGAAAACACATGCCTTCAGCCGCTTGTCTGCTGAAGACAGGACATAACGATGACAAGACGATGACATCTTTTTATTTTCGCTTCAAGACATAGGTTGGAATGTAATTGATTTGATTTCAATTCCATGATTCCACTATTGTAACCAGAGGAATGATAGCTTCAGCATGTTGCAAAATATATCAGTC
Source organism: Ashinkailepas kermadecensis (assembly GCA_034440615.1). NCBI lineage: Eukaryota > Metazoa > Arthropoda > Thecostraca > Neolepadidae > Ashinkailepas > Ashinkailepas kermadecensis. The sequence goes on from JAOTOM010004943.1 coordinate 225,232, forward strand.
CTTAGGGATAATCCCTGTCAGAAGGGAGGGATTGCCCTCACTTGTATTGAAAGAATACACTATCTAAGCATTGCACATGTGTCTAAGTTTAAGTCGTGTATTTTGGATTGCAACACGGGCAGGATAAATATTACCCCACGCGGCCATTAAGGTACATTTTCCAAGAACGAGGGCGTTCTGGATTTTTATTTGTTGCACGAGATGAAGTCGACTGCGTGAAGTTGAAGTGCGATTGAGGTACTGTAAGTTTATTCCAACCTAAAGCTGGCATGAGTATTATCGCGTGCGGCACTTTTTGAAGACTATCGGAGCCAAGGAGCAGCTAAGTTCCGTGCGAAAATAGCACGGATAAAACTGCGGCCTTAAACCATTTCCCAATTTCTACCGCACTCTCGTGCACCGCTGAGGGGCTTATGATAAACCTTCAAGTTTGAGCGTGCTGAGCGCTAGGCATACCTGCTCCTTGAATAGCTTCACGTTTTTGTTAACCAAAATCGAAGGTATGTCAGGCACGAATGTATGACCTTTTGGTCCAGGTATTTTAACGAACTTCAAGACATCAATAAATGATCAGTTAGGTTTACACGATATTCTAACGGGACACGCATATCCTCTGAATCCATGAGAGCATGGTGTTGACATCCGAATTTCAGATCGCGTCATCTCATAGTGAGAATAACTCACATAACCTTTCCTTATGCATCCTTCGAAAAATATCGGGAGAAAATACCCGCTAAAGCGTGTGTTAAGTGGTCTGAAGCATGCAACCTCTTTCACCTAACACATGGTGTCAAAAGTTCTAGTTTCACCAGAGGCGGATCCAGGGGGGATTTATGGGGGCACCTAACGTCAGTTACTCCGTTTCTGCCACTGTCTCGTCACGCAGTGACATATGTGAAATTACGCATGTGGGGATCTGAATTCACATGAATAGTTGCTGAATTTGCTTAATGCAACTTTTGGTCGAGTACCTACATAATAAGTACAAGGTAAGAGTGCATAATAAGAGTGCAGAGATTCAAAATGTGAGGGGAAATATAGATTGTATGTATCAATATCACTGTGTATTATAATGCAACCAGGATGCGAGAACACTTTGCTTTCATTTCCTATCTCAACACTGTGATCGATGGCGAGTACCTGAACATAACCAACTTGTCATGTACCTATGTCGGCAGAGCATGTTATAAATTTAAGTTCTAGTGCATGATTATGATGAATGGCGATTCCAGAAAGATACAGCTGTGATGTGATTCGTTGCATGCCTGGAATATACATCAATGCAGCGAATCCAGAGAGGAATCAACACTTTCAAACCCAGAACACCTGCACCGGTTTAGCCTGGAATGGTCAACAGGGCTCCCTGTTGTGGAATGGTCACTACCGGCTCAGGGCCGCAGACTGCTCAAGCTAAGGACCTATAGTAAAGTCTGTTGAGATCTGTTGAGATCTGTTAAGATCTGAATCTGTTGATATTGAAGGATGACTACATGGGCTACGCTTCCGTCTGAAATAAGATGCGCCAATTTGGATAAGTTGCGTGGACACTGGGAAAGGTGGTACACCGATAATTATTGATATAATTTCTTCACTTCTATGTGTCTCAGAAAATCAGCACAGTTTAGACAGTTGCTCTAGGCGTCCTGGTGTCTGGGTGGTGACTCTGGAGGAGGGGGAGTGCTGGAGTGGCGGCCGGTGACCATCGAGTGCTAATGACGCTGGAACTCTGTTCGTCGGGCTGGCTGGGGGCGCCGGTACGCTCGCGGGCCGTTTGCTGGTCTTTGGCGCTGCGGTTGAGCAGTCGTCGTGCGAATTCCTCGATGGATGAGCACGTTGGTGTCGGCACTGTATGCTGGGCCGGCGCTGACTCTCCAGTGCCTCCTGGGGGTGGTGACGTCTCGCGCCTCTTCGGCGGCAGGCTCCGGCGTGTGTTGTGCGGCGTCGATGACGACCGGAGTCCCTACACGAGTGACGTCAACCTGCTGGGGGACCTGATGGTCGAGTTTATCACGCCAATGACGTGGCGTGCTATGAAGAGGAGCCGTAGAGGTTTCCTTCATGGCACGCATATATATATATATATATATATATATATATATATATATATATATATATATATATATATATATATATATATATATATATATATATATATATATATATATATATATATATATATATATATATATATATATATATATATATATATATATATATATATATATATATATATATATATATATATATATATATATATATATATATATATATATATATATATATATATATATATATATATATATATATATATATATACATATATATATATATATATATATATATATATATATATATATATATATATATATATATATATATATATATATATATATATATATATATATATATATATATATATATATATATATATATATATATATATATATAGATATATATATATATATATATATATATATATATATCTATATATATATATATACATATATATATATATATATATATATATATATATATATATATATATATATATAATATATATATATTTATATATATATATATATATATATATATATATATATATATATATATATATATATATATATATATATATATATATATATATGTATATATATATATATATATATCCATATATATCCATATGATGTCCAGTGAAGGAGCGATCTACTGCACCAAAGCCAAGTTATGTCAGCATGGATTGTGATTTTCACCATTCATTGGAGCTCCTTGGACATATAGGAGGAAAGAATATGTGTTTTTTGCCGACGAATGGCCATCCATCGTTTGGAGAACCGTGTCAACAGTAAGCTGTCTGCCGCTGACTGGCCAGCTGAGCCGTGTCAACAGTAAGCTGTCTGCTGCTGACTGGCCAGCTGAGCCGTGTCAACAGTAAGCTGTCTGCCCCTGACTGGCCAGCTGAGCCGTGTCAACAGTAAGCTGTCTGCCGCTGACTGGCCAGCTGAGCCGTGTCAACAGTAAGCTGTCTGCCGCTGACTGGCCAGCTGAGCCGTGTCAACAGTAAGCTGTCTGCCGCTGACTGGTCAGCTGAGCCGTGTCAACAGTAAGCTGTCTGCCCCTGACTGGCCAGCTGAGCGACAGAGCTGTCTGCCCCTGACTGGCCCCCGGCGTGTCAACAGTAAGCTGTCTGCCGCTGACTGGCCAGCTGAGCCGTGTCAACAGTAAGCTGTCTGCCGCTGACTGGCCAGCTGTCTGCTGCTGACTGGCCAGCTGAGCCGTGTCAACAGTAAGCTGTCTGCCGCTGACTGGCCAGCTGAGCCGTGTCAACAGTAAGCTGTCTGCTGCTGACTGGCCAGCTGAGCCGTGTCAACAGTAAGCTGTCTGCCGCTGACTGGCCAGCTGAGCCGTGTCAACAGTAAGCTGTCTGCTGCTGGCTGGCCAGCTGAGCCGTGTCAACAGTAAGCTGTCTGCTGCTGGCTGGCCAGCTGAGCCGTGTCAACAGTAAGCTGTCTGCCGCTGACTGGCCAGCTGAGCCGTGTCAACAGTAAGCTGTCTGCTGCTGACTGGCCAGCTGAGCCGTGTCAACAGTAAGCTGTCTGCCGCTGACTGGCCAGCTGAGCCGTGTCAACAGTAAGCTGTCTGCCGCTGACTGGCCAGCTGAGCCGTGTCAACAGTAAGCTGTCTGCTGCTGACTGGCCAGCTGAGCCGTGTCAACAATAAGCTGTCTGCCGCTGACTGGTCAGCTGAGCCGTGTCAACATTAAGCTGTCTGCTGTTGACTGGCCAGCTGTCTGCCCCTGACTGGCCAGCTGAGCCGTGCTGGGCAGCGACACAGACGCAGGGGCCTGTCGGCATCGTCCCCTGTCGTGGCGGCGATTCGATCTGCTCTCGGTCCGCCCAAATGGCATATTAATCTGGACCGCGGCACCAGCTTAAGCGTTTCCCCTCGGCCAACTGCATTGAGATGTCACCCGGTCGGCTGACAATGGCGGGGATAATTCCGGCGGTGGCCGGCTCCCCTTCCACCTAATTTATAGGGGTTTGTTACTTCTGTCGGCCTTTGTCGTCCGACCACCCAGGGGAAGACCCCCCCTCCCCGCTCCGCCCCCCGCCGTCCCCTCACTGCCCTGGTCGACATGGAGATGATCCAGCAAATGCAGCAAGGTAACCTACACCCAGTAGTCTGCTTCTCATTAGCGGGAGGATCGTGCAGCTTCTCTGCTATTTTAGCGTGCCTTCCACAGGGGATACCTTGATTCATTAGTGTGGTTGTTTTAGCGGTTGGTTTTAGCTCGGATGGCATTTAGAGTTACTGTGAAGGGAAATGATACCATGTATGTTAGCTTGCATGAATATCAATTAGCATAGCGCATAGCAATATATGTGCATCGGATAGTGAAATAGGCTGTCAAGTGTGATAAAGTAGCACATCTGGGAAGATACAGGGTACGTCCGGGGAGTGAGCTAAGGGAAAAGAAGAGGGAGAGGGAGGAGAAAGAGAGAGATGGAGAGAGGTAGGGGAGATGGAGAAATTGAGAGGGGTGGGAGAGATGTAGAGGATTGGAAAGATGGAGATAGGGAAAAGATAGACAGAGAGATAAAAAAGGGAGAGAAGTAGAAAGAGAGAGAGAGGGAGCAAAAGAACAAGTGAGACAGGAAGGGAAGGAGGGGAGAGAAGGATCGAGCGGGAGATAGGGATGCAGATTGAGAGAGAGATGGCGTGAGAGAGAGGGATGGAGAGGGAGAGAGGAATTGAGCGAGAGAGATAGATGGATAGGGAGAGAGGGGTGGAGGGAGAAAGAGGAATATAGAGGAAAATTGGATAAAGAAGGGGAGAAGGATGGAGAGAGATAGAATGTGGCAGTGATGGGGGGAGAGGACAGAAACAGAGATAAGAGAGTTAACGGAGAGGGAACCAGACAGGAAGAACAATACTAGGGGTGCAAACCTCTCCAAATTTTATGGGGAAGGTTCCAGATAAAGGGTTTCGAGGCCAAGGGTCCTAGTATTTCGGTCACTATCTATTTGGGTTCCTCCAAATAAATACAAAATCCAAAGCATAATTGAACAATCGAGAATTATGCGCATAGTGGAACACCACTTGGGCACCGGGGCCTCCAGATGAGAACTGGTAGCACCGGTATAGACCTATCAAGTGGTTCAGCTCACACTTACCAATATTCATGCAAGAATATTGCCAGCTGCAACATCCCAAAAATGTGGGCTAGTGCTGAGAAGGAAAATAGTACGTCGGTACTTTGTTCCTTCACAAATTAATGTATATTGCCATGACAGATCTAGCACAGACACTTCTACTGCCAATTTTATACTGCCAAAGTGGCACCAAGAACGGTGAAAACATTCTGCCGGTCCGGTATGTATTCTGTGTGATGTCACCAAGAATATTTTCCGTCCGGGTCGCCTTGAACGCAGTGAAGCGCAAAACCCTTTCATATTGGTATCATATATTACGTAGCCAGAGCAGAATAAAACATTATCCGACGATTAAAATGGCCCTTCACACAATGGTGGAGAATTGCACACATTTTCAGGGGTGTTTTTATTCATTGGAACAGGCCCTGAAAACATTCAGGGTGTTTTCCCATATCTTTCAATGTTAACTTCAGAGGTCCTCAGCAGGTTTCAGAGGGGCATAGGCATTCCTAAAACAACAAATTATCCACCCATATCTTTACATCAGTTTTATTTCAGTTTACAAGTTTTTACGTAGCTACTTGATTCATTTTCGCAATGACTCGGCTGATATCTAGTTCCCTCTATTATACTCATTTGGCAGCACTTTGTACAAAAGGCACCAGTGAATAGGTGGGAGGAAGTTATGTGCTCCTGATCACCCATATGGTTTAAACGCCATGGTTGTGTAACAGTATACATGCTCACTAGGCGTCATGAGCGGACATAATACAGGTGGCGCCGCTCTGGTGGTGGGTTGGTGAAGGAACATCACCAGAGTGGGCTTGCTATTAGTGCCATTTGATAGTTTCCACAGGAGGTGCAAGTCATTTCCAATATTCAAATTTAAACAATATTGAAATAAGCACTCTTATGATATGTAGTTAGTTATATTATCAAATAATTGCACCCTGTCACTTTGCACTCAAAGTGAAGCGGGAGCAATTGGCCGGTCAACTTCTTTTAATAAAATGCGTCATACAGTTTCCGTGTAATGTGCTCACAATTTTCACTGTTCTTAACTAAGCAGAAATCAAACGTGCTACATTTTGATATCGTTTTCAACAGCTTCCATGAAGTTTTAGCCTTGCCATTTTTGCACTCAATTCCAAGATGTGTGTCTGATTATCACATTGTAATATTTTAATTTGTATATCAGATGTTCTACATTCGTGAATTAATTTCCAAATGTCTTAAATAAACCAATAAAAATCAGCTGCCTTCTGATACCATATTGGGTTATTTTTTATAGGTATCTAACCATGCAATTTTCACATTTTGACATGAACCTGTCAGGCATTATTGAGGTTCTGGCACGGCTTGATAAGCGTCAAGCGCCGATATTTGCTGCTCAGAGGACCCGTGGGGCCGTCGAGCGGCCGTAGGGAAAAAGAAAGTTCCAACCTTCATCACTGCCAAGTAGCATCGGCTCTGCCACGTCAAGATTACATCGGGGAAATTCACGGTTGTAGATGCATTCTTTCCATTCAACGCCCATGCGCGTAATGTTCTCGAAAAATATCGGGGAAACCTGGTTGCCTCAGCTCCGATCGCGTCGAAAATCATTCCATGTACATCGCCTATCGTTTCAAATATGAAAATATGCCTGTAACTTTGGCGTTGGGGCACATTGACGTTCAGGGAATGGTTCCGCGCCCAGCCACATTAGTGGCCGCCGGTCTGGCGGCCCGCCACCTTAGGTGGATGAAATTGATAATTGAGTTCCAGAAGACAATACGCAAGGTATGTGCAATATATCAGTGTAAGTGGCAATGAAATTGACATCTGAAGGCAAGCTAACATTAATAAGTGCACTTCGCATCATGTTTTATGGAGACAGAATCTCATAAACTGTAACTATGTTCTTCGCGCCCACACTAGTCAGCGTCCGGGCGCACTTATTGGTAACGCATATTTCAGACTTCTTGAATGGCATCAGGAACCTACCTGTTTTCTTTATTTACTGGAGATCCCCGATGTCCTCATTAACATTGCTTCTGACACCTAACATCTATAGATCGTACTTCGTGGTCTTTCGCAACATTGCATGCAATACTACGCGACCATTTGGTTGCAGCTTTCATTTCAGTGCTGTTTCAGTGGTTAGGATGGAGGATGAATAATTATTCAACCACCATTGAAATCCCCAACGGCACTACGCACAGCGTGCTACGGAAGACAACGAACATTGGAGGAAACAAAAATGCACAGTCACATACTTCTTTATTATCGAGCCTTGACAACATGATTTCGGTCCACGAAGTTCAATTACTAACGGTTTCTCAGGAAACTTATGCTACAGCATACATGCCATATGAAGAAGGTATTCAATTGCTATGGTGTAAGATATAATTCAAAGTTTTTCTGACATGGATTTGTATATGGTAACAATAATCCCCATACCAAGATCCTCGGAAATTGGCAGTCCTCAATTCAGGGCTGGTCTTGCTCCCGTGGTGCGAAGAATGGAAGTTTCTGCCTATGAACAAATTGGATACGGTAAAGTGAGCCGAGTGGTCATCAGCGGGAGGCGGCGTCAGGTGAGCCGAGTGGTCATCAGCGGGAGGCGGCGTCAGGTGAGCCGAGTGGTCATCAGCGGGAGGCGGCGTCAGGTGAGCCGAGTGGTCATCAGCGGGAGGCGGCGTCAGGTGAGCCGAATGGTCACTAACGGGAGGTGGCGTCAGGTGAGCCGAATGGTCACCAGCGGGAGGCGGCGTCAGGCGAGCCGAGTGGTCATCAGCGGGAGGCGGCGTCAGGTGAGCCGAGTGGTCATCAGCGGGAGGCGGCGTCAGGTGAGCCGAGTGGTCATCAGCGGGAGGCGGCGTCAGGTGAGCCGAGTGGTCATCAGCGGGAGGCGGCGTCAGGTGAGCCGAGTGGTCATCAGCGGGAGGCGGCGTCAGGTGAGCCGAGTGGTCATCAGCGGGAGGCGGCGTCAGGTGAGCCGAATGGTCACCAGCGGGAGGAGGCGACAAGTGCAGTGAGAGCTCAGGTAGCCGTCCGTTTTTCTCGTTTGCCAGCGATGTTCCCGCACCGAAGGCTGCAATATTGATGGATCAATAGTCGGTTGACTGTGACGAGGCGGTCTGCGGAAGTTCCGAGGCAACGTCGGCCAGCACAACAACCCACTCAGCCTCCAGCCCTGATAGCACTCGCTCCGACCGTTCCTGTAGAGACATTAAGGAGGCGGGACGTCTCTTAGCCAGGCACAGCTTGACAGGCGTTGACATCGAATAGCGAGAAGCAAGCGTCATCGTGCCCGCTGGTTAATCTGGCTACAACGAAGTCGGCCGAGTCTATGTCTAGCAAGAAAGCGAAGGAGTTCGCAACAGGGAAATGAGAGCTAAAATACGAGATTCCGCAATACGTGAGTAGGTTAAGCGGGCTTAAACTCACTCCAGGAGCTGCCTATAAGGATCATGTTGCACATGAAAATAGCATTGGTGCATGACCTGCCGGCAAAATTATAGCTGATTCGTGCATTTCTAAAGCCAAGGCTACTAAGTGTAGGCGTGTTTTTAAGCTGCATATCAATTAGATATCTACGGTATTACCCGTCATTCAATCTTAGCTCGTGCCGGCCTAGCGTGGTCGGCCATCCACGACCGACTGAGGGCTTGACATGGACCTCTCCTTAAATTTAGGATCTCAGACTCTGATAGACACTTCGCGAAATGCACCTCAATGCACAGGTCTGCCTCACAGAATAACACCGCATGCAATGCGGCTGGCATAGTGTAAAAACAATTGGATGTGACGAGGAGGGACAATCAGGGAAAACTATTTAGAACTGAAGTTGGGGTATGCATTTGGTTGATGTCCACACCGTCAACCAAAGAAACACATGTTGAGGCGGTGTGTTCTCTTAACGTTTTGTCCATGAACAGTGGCATGGGGAAAGGACACTATTGGGAGAAACAAAGTCAACATTGTGGGGGGGGGGGATGGTTTCTCGAAAAGAACACAACGTGACGCCCTTGCGATGAAGCTAACATACCGATACGTCATGCACTCGATATGACAGATATCGTACAACTACGTACTAACAGTTTATCTCGGTGACCTTAGTCAGGTTAAGAAGGTCAACCTTCAATCACTTCCGTAGCGCTTCATGGGGTGCACAGTTTGTCAAATCGTTCCGAATGCATAGTGTGCAACGCTATCAGCATTTTGTGAGTTTCGGAATTTTAGCAAATGTTCAGACCAGTGGGGTGAACTTGAGTCGGTCGTGAGCAATTCTTTGGACTTTGATACAATCATGCAGGATTTTTGCGTGGTCTTGGAGCTTAGATGTGTTCCTCAAAACTCAGCATGATATTTGCTAGGAACAGACAGAAGACAGAAGACACATACACTGCACCACACTCGGCACCGAGCAGCGTATCCTAGCGCGTTAGGGGACAGAAGACAGAAGACACATACACCGCACCACACTCAGCACCGAGCAGCGTGCCCTGACGCGTCAGAATACAGAAGACAGAAGACAGAAGACAGAAGACAGAAGACAGAATACAGAAGACAGAAGACAGAAGGCAGAAGACCGCACACCGCACCACACTCAGCACCGAGCAGCGTATCCTGACGCATCAGAAGTCAGAAGGCAGAAGACACATACACCGCACCACACTTAGCACCGATCAGCGTGTCCAGACTCGTCAGAAGCCGACAACCCCAATCAGTGTCTCGGAAGCTGCCTCAACCCGTCTTTCTTGCCAGATCCTCACACCCCGTCACGGGGGGGGGAGTCGATACATGCCCCTTGTAATCTCCAAACTGTGCGTCGCATGAAAACGGAAGAGGTGTCATCGGAAAGCGCTCGACGAGCAGGGTCTGAAACCATCCCCAAAATTGTATCCCCCAAAGGTTGCTTCACTAAGAGGGGCTATGTGATCACGACTGACATGTGTTTGGCTCCGGGAGTTCATTTTAGGGGAGATTTTATAAACAATAATTATTTGGACTCAGAAAAGGAAGGCGAAATCGAACATGGCCCTAACATTTTTGCCCACCCAAAATCAACATTCTAAGTCAACATTCTTTGAACTTGTCAAAATTTAGAGTTTTTTATTTAAAGGTTTTTCTTTTTCTAATGGATAAAGCGGACCGCAAAACGTTGCTTGAAGTCAACTTACCCTCATAAAAAATGCTTACTTTAGCCAGAATCTTCGATTTAACCCTAAAGGGCAAATATGGAAAACTAATACGTCATCAAAAAACGAAAAAAATAAGAATTATTTTCGTGAGGTTCGTTGCAATCCTAAAGATAGGTAAACTAAAATTAACAATTTCGGCGCGCTTCCGCGCGCCGTTTTTTCTCTCACTATCTGCGGAAAACCTCAGGGAGAGGGGCTGAGAGGGTTAAGGGTGGGGGAGATAAGAGCCATTTTGAACTCCATTCTTTCTTTACAGTGCCCATGGAGCAATGCTCAAAAATGCTTTTGCTTCCCCAAAATTGTGGAGAGGCTACTCCACTTGTTACCCAATGAATATAACTCTGTTACTTTTAACTCGCAAGACTTCCTACTTCCTAAATGGCTTCCTGTATCCATATTGGCAAATGCAATCCAAATTTGTAATGACATCTCCGACACCCACATGCGCACATGCGAGTCTGCAACAAGTATGCTTGTCATGAGGTCATGACCTGATGATAGGTCATGGCCTGGTGATGAGGTCGTGGCCTGGTGATGAAGTCATGCCCTGATCGCATAGGTACTTCTTGACGCGCTACAAGACGAACCACAAGTCATGTATAACTTGTAGCTCGTTGGGGTAGGCAACTACCGTCAAATTTGAATCATGTGCGAAAACAATCTGAACAGTACTATTGTGGTATTCTGTGTGATAGTACCAAAATGGAAACCAAAGGTCATACTAATGTTGCTACGTAATCACTGGTCGTCTCTCCGTTAGTCTTCTGCTGGGCGTGTTATTGTAGATGGAATGCATTATATGTTAGTAAACGCGAAAACAAATGCTTATTAACCCTCCAAAATGTGTGGATGCGATACATTTTGACGTATTAGACGTGTCATATGGTTTCGAATGAGAATTGGCTGCCTTATCGTTGATTAAAATGCGGATGAAATCATTCGTGAGACTTCCTGGTTGAGATATTTCTATATAATACCCCATTTCATTCACTTGTTAGATGGAGCACCGTCAAAGGCCGTAGCCTGCCTGTTTACGGGCCAGTGCACACTCAACATCAGCATGCCATTCACGCCGTGCATTGGCTCCATTCGCCAAGGCAGTCGAAGAAGTCATGAAGTGTTTGTTACTCATGCAGAGTTGGCCAAATACGTATGACGCAGTTGACTTCCATCGCCAATGTTGACCTATGTCAAGCACTTGAAAACGATGGACGTTTTGGTTGAAAATGTGTTGTTTTTGTGTTTTATGTTTGTGTCGGGGAGGAGGAGGGAGAAGGATTCAGTCCAGCTCCTTTTAGCACCCTGTATGTAACTTGTCATACCTTCAAATTTCCCTCTCTGAATCTACCCCTGATCACAACCATGCGACAAAACTTCAGATTATAAAGTGCATCGCTTGCATTTCGATGCACAGCCTACCTCTTCTCCGTGCCATCCGAAGCGAGTATTCAGTTTTGGCGACCAAAGCAAAAAGGGCAATTTCCACCCCTCATAATGCCTGTCCTTAACTACCATTAATCATAGCAAGTGTTTATAAATTCAAAGTTATTTTTCGTCGGTCCAATATAAGCCACATTTATTTCGATGCATGTACATTTCAAAGCTCCCCAATTTCGACTTCTTAGGCACGCCAATGGTTTTCTGAAGCATTTTACAAAGTCGTTTATCATCAATCAAATATCAAGGACAAAATAGTTAAGAAAGAAACCAGCAGAATAACCACCTAATGTATCTAACTTCTCTGTACATCATAATGAAATGTCTACCATGGTAGCCAGAGATGTCAATGTGTGGCGCGATATTCAGTAGAAGCGGTAACAATGCTCGAAAATGCTTCTTTGAAATCCTTTCCGTAACCGCCAGGATATTGGAGTACATGTATCCCCAGGCCTATACTGTGGTTACAGCCATGGTTGGTAGTTGTATCAAGTCAAACAATCCAGAATATCAGAACTAATATTGGCGAAGGTAGCGCCACCTACATAACTATGCTGGCGCCACCACCATGGCGGCGGCAGAGGTGAAAAATAGCAAAATAGCCATGCCGCATCCAGTCATGACAGCTTGACGAAATCAGCCGATTGTCACCTGACAGATTTCCCGGTAAATTGGTACATTGAGCCGGATAGATGCACACACATTTTTATGTTCATGCACTGCTGGACCCCTCCTACCTGAGTGAACTGGAGGCAACGAACTATGAGGGTGACTTAAATAACATGCACAAGACATATTCTTTAGTGTGTTTTTTTTTAAATATAGAACCCACTGAGAGAGCTGATTCAGATATGCAGTAGAGTCAATTGGATCTGGCATATTCCATACTGGACATGTTAGGGCCTCCTATTGTTTTTTTAAGGCTCTTAGTATGGTTTCAGAATGGGAAACATGATTTCATATTGATGCCTTGTTTGCTCTTGGCATGGTACATCATTTACGCAAAACGAAATAGCAATTTTTTTTTATCTGAGAACTGAGCCATACCAGGGTATAAATATGTAATATGTGGATAAACACCTAAGTGCCAAAAAAAACAATGTGATAATGCTTCTCGACCCGAAGAATCTTCCCGCTGGCCTCTAGATTGCAGCGAGCTGGCGGGCCTGGTGCTGAGCATATCTTAAAGATATCTCCCATTGATCAACCAACTTCTATGTCCACCAAGTCCAACTGAATTTAGTTAGATTCATCACTACTGTTCATCAGTCATTCCCATCAGCTTGATGTCATAAGCAAGCTTAAACGATCATTTATCAGTCCTAGGACGACAATTTCACGAAGGTGACAACGATAAGTTGATTCAGTTCGTTTTCTGATCGCCATCTCAGGGATCCATTTATTTTTATAACATTTGGTGCTGGCTACAAGGCACCTGGCACACAAGGTAAACTAATAATTTCTCAGCGAATAAATTAACGGCAAGAACAAGCATTGAAGAACAATGTATACATGACAATGCAACAATGCAACAATGGCAATGCATAAATAACGTAAAACCTTTAAATTCCACGCCGCCACGCCTATGGTTTTCGCTGTGCTGTACAGTTTTGTAAATGACGTCGTTGAGAAGGTATTGAAGCTGGGAAGCTCTAATCATGCAGGCTGTAATCACAGAAAACAAGTTTGTAGTAGGAAAATGCATTTAAAAACATCATTCCTTCCATTTTATATGGGGGTATCGGTGTTGTTCTGTGTGCCTGTGAGGGGGAAGTTGCCCCTTCAATGTCGGCTTTGCCCCATGGCGTATGCTTCTGAAAATTATTGGGGGACCAGTGGCGTACCTATATTTGCGTCCAGGAGGAGGGGCGAACGTATTTGGAGGGGTTCGACATACACCATTAATAAGTCCTCGGATTTCGACCACTATATTGTCAAAGGGGACCTTTTGAAATAAAATAAGTAGTGACCAACTGAATTGTCCTGTGGAGAGGCCTAATCTACCACTATTGTTTCTGATTCGTCGGATTTCAACCATAACTCCCCCCCGCCCGGTCCCCACGACACCAACATTCGTGCACGTGCACACCCATCTTGCGCATTCGGCGCATTCGCCACACTTCGTGCGATGCTACGGTTTCTGCTAGGCCTCCTACGTTTTGCTAATTGCTGCCAGATGATAGACTTGCGCCATATTTGACGTGATGGAATGCTTCGTATGGGCGTTCGCTGCGAAAATTCGACTAATTAAGTTCGATCCTTAGTTCCTTTCTGCCTACATTTTATGGTGGTTAAAAATGCGGATACCCGCTGAGCTTTGATGCACCTTATATCTTTGATTAAATATGCTCCCATATTGGCTACCGAACCCAAGCCCTGCCTCAGTATTCTTTTTTGGACCCGTTTCGTCTTTCCTCGTCTACAGATGTGTCTTAGAGCTCAAATCGATTTTTGTTAGGGGCCCAACACACTTTCGAAACCCCTGCTCGTTTTAGGGCTTTGTTGTTTTCTTTTGTGCACCGAGGATTTTTTTAGGTGTCGGGGCGTTTTCAAAGATCCCGATGTGTTTATTTAGTTCCCGGTGTTTTTGTTCATTTTTGGACCATGTTGCTTTTTGCGTTCCCAGCCTCTTTTCAGGCCCTTGTGCGGTCGCATGGCACCTATATGGCTTGATAACTTCCGGCTAATTTACTTTGGAGCTCCCGGCATGTTTATTTAGGGCTGCAACGCATGTTTTAAGGCCCTGTCGCCTTTTGCGGGACTCTGGAGGGCCAGTTGCATTTTCGGCCCCGTTGTGCTCTTAGGGTTTACTTGGGGCTTCTGACGCACATTTGTGGGGCCCCAGTACGATTTTGATGCTTCGGTGCGATTTTTCTTGGTCCCAGCGCGACCTATCGCGCCCAGGCGCGCGGTTCCGGGGACCCAACGCCAGTTTCCTGGGCTCAACACGATTTTCGTTGATCTCTTCTGAATTTTCTTTAAAGTCCGAGTCCCGGCCTGATTTCTCGAGCCCCTGGCGCCGTCTTTTTGTATCTCACCTCGATTATTTCGAGCTTCGATATGTTTTTTGGGAGGCCGTACGCGATTTGTGAAGGCATTTAATGATATGTTCGGTGCTCCAGAGCCATTTTCCGGACCCGGACATTTATTTTGTGGAATCCCTCCTTATTCTGGATGGCTCCGGCTTGATTTTTTGTCGGATACCGACGCGATTTTTGGGGTCACACTGTGCTTATGTGGGGCCCTAAACGCCAATTGTTGGGAGCCCCGACGTTAATTTGTGATGCCCAGACCACATTTGTGGCCTACCGATGGGAATTGTGGGTCCTGAGCGTCATATTTGAGGGGACCGGTTCGAGTTTGCGGGGCACGTTGTGCTTAGCTGTGGCCCCAACGCGATCTTGGCGGTTCCTGTTCCAGATTTTCGGACCTCGGAGCGAGTTTTCTGGAGCCCGCCGTATTTATTTGGAGCCCCCTGCGCGAATTCTGGTGGACCGACGCGAATTTTGGTGTCCCCAGCGCGACTTTTGGGGGCCAATGCATTATTTTTTGTCGGTGCCCTGATACGTTTTTATCGGTGCCCGACGGGTTTTTGGGAGACTTTGACCCGATTTGTGAGGCCGCAGAGTGACATTCCTGTTCATAATTGATTTTGGGGGGAAGCTGCAACTTTTGGGTGCCGACGCGATCTTTTTGGCCCCCAGTGTGATTTTGAAGGGCTGCGACGATACTTGTTTAGTCCAATGCAATCTTTTGTATCCCGACATCATTTGCTTGGATCCCTAGCGCTGGTTTTAGCGACCTCGACACTTTTTGGGGTCCAATACGTTTACGAGACTTTTGGCGCCATTGTTGGAGCCCCAGAGTCATTATCCATGTCCGGATTGTTGTTCGTTGCCCTGGCTTCATTTGTGTCCCAATGAGACTGTTGGGGAACGGTACGACCTGTTGTGCCCTTAGCGTGATTTTCATGGTCCGGGCGTGCATTTTTGGTACCCCAGGCTTAGCGTGCTTTTCAAGGGCCCCGGCCGGATATTTTTGGGCCCATACCGTGATTTTCAAGTACCCCGGCACGACTCCTACCATTTCTTAGAGGCGTCTTCTTGCAAATTATAGGCCTCCTCTCGCGTCTTAGGGGTCTCGTCTCATTTCCTGGAGCCTCTTTACCGGTTTTTGATGTCTCCTCTTGTGTCCTACCCTCCTCCATATTCAATGGCTCATCTTGAAGGGCCTCCCCCTACATCCTGGGGACCCTTTAACATGGCATGGGGCTTCCTCTCATGCTCCAGGGGCATTATCTGCCAAATTAGGGGCCTCCTGCCACACCTCGTGGGCCTCCTTTGTCCTAGCAAAGCCTTACCCGTCTTAAGAGGATCTTCAATTTTGGAAACCTCACCTTCTTCTATACCTGCTACCAACTCCTATCTTAAGGGCCTCCTCTCATTTCCTGGGAACTCCTTCCGGCCTTCAGGGCCTCATTCGGCCCTGGAGACCGCCTACTCCGTTTTGAGGGACTCCTCTCGAGTCCGGCAGGGGCTTCCTTTTATCTTTTAGAGGCCTTTTTGTCAAATTAGGTGCCTCCTCTCACGTCTTGCGGGGCCTCCTGCTCTGTGTTTTGATTCGACCTTTGCCCGTTTTAAGGCTGGCCTCTTATCTCCTGGTGGACTCCTCTTCTCTCCCAGGTGCCTCATCTTCCAAATTACAAGCACCCTTTCCTATCGTAGTTGCCTTGTCATCTCCTGGGGACCTTCTTACTCATCTTGGAGCCTTCTTTCTCGCCTGGGAGCCATCCCTCTTATCTAATGGTCTCTCTCTCTCTCCTGTTGTAGGGACCTCTTCGTTCATCATGGGATCTCATTTCCAATCCTGTGTCGTCCTCTTCCGAATTAGTTTCCTCCTGTCACGTTTCTGGATCATCCTTTTCTATCTTGGTGGAACCTTACCCATTTTTGGCTTGCTTTTGCGTCTCCGAAACCCCATCTCATATCCACTGTCTTTCTCTACCGTCTTGGGGCCCTCTTTCATTTTCTGGGGACTCCCTTCCCATATTGGGGCCTCCTTTGCAACCACGGGGGCCTCCGTTGCAATCCTGGGGGCCTCTTTTGCAGTCCTGGTGGCCACCTTTGCAAACCTGGGGGCCTCCTTTGCAATCCTGGGGGCCTCCTTTGCAAATCTAGGGGCCTCCGTTGCAATCATTGGGCCTCCGTTGCAATCATTGGGGCCTCCTTTGCAGTCCTGGGGGCCTCCTTTGCAATCATGGGGCCTCCTTTGCAGTCCTGTGGGCCTCCTTTGCAGTCCTGGGAGCATCCTTTGCAATCCTGGGGCCTCCTTTACAATCCTAGGGACCTCCTTTGCAATCCTGGGTGCCTCCTTTGCAGTCCTGGGGGCCTCCTTTGCAGTCCTGAGGGCCCCCTTTGCAATCCTGGGGGTTTCCTTTGCAATCCTGGAGGCCTCCTTTGCAATCCTGGGGGCCTCCGCGCCAATTGTTGAAAC